>APFE031336710.1:125764-140349 GCA_000404065.3 Pinus taeda | reverse complement strand
TGATATGTAAAATAGAACTACATCTAACTCAACTTCATCAATGAACTTTTCAATAATGGAAAACTTGAAAAAACATTTCCTTGTAACATGTAAATTTGCATTATTGACTATCGAACCCAATGGATATGGCTTATGATGAGGTACAGTTTCAAGGTTAATCTTTTTGACCAAGTCTTCTGAAATTAAGTTTGATTGTGACCCACTATCAAATAATGCATCAATCTTTGTATTATTTGAAATTACCCTTACATGGAACAACTATATTCTTGATTCTTCATATGGAGTATTTTTGTTACCATGCGAGGAACTAGTGCTTGCAACAACTTCTTTTCCTTTTGTAACCGTAGCTGAAATCTTGGTCTCATCACTAGAATCTGATCCAATATCATGTTGTGTAGTAGTGGTCGTCTTTTGTTTTTCCTTATTGTTTGGTTTCTTAGGCCTTAGTTCGGGATGTAGGATCCAACAAGGGTTTCCTCATGCCCAGGTTTGCAACAATGTTGGCATATAGTTTTCTCCCCTTCTTTCTTCACACTTGCATTCTTCTTTCCCTTCCATTTTCCTCCCTTCTCTTTCTCCTTACCCTTGAATGGCTTCTTCTTATTACCCTCTTCCTTAATGATATTTCCTCTTGCTTTAAGATGCATGACTTGCACACATACCGAATCAAAATTGCTTGGATTGAACATAAGGATAGTATGTTTTAAGTAGGAATACAAAACCCCAATATATTTCAACATTGTATCTTGGGAATTCAAGTTTACTCCTAACAACAAAGCCCTCTTTCTAAACTCCTGGGTATAGTCTTGAACTTTTTGGCCCTTGAGTTGCCTAAAATTTTTCCAACTCATAATGGATTTTTTCATATAGGCTAAAGGATAAAATTGTCTTTTAATTGCAGAAATAAATTCAATGCAAGAAATGGATATCTTACCATGAATTCGCATTTCCTCTTGAGTCTTTGCTTCCCACAAGACTAATGTTGTTCCTTTTAGCCTCAATGAAGCCAACTAGATATTTATGTCATCTTCTTGAAGGTTCTAAATTCTGCAGTAAACCTCCAATTGTAGAATCCAATTGTTTAACTTTTCCACATTCAGCTCACCATTGTACATGGGAAGTTCAAACTTAGTGTCCAATTTGAGTAAGGGAGCCTTTTCCTTTGGGGATTTTGAATGAGTATGAACTTTTTTGTGGTGGAAGTGGAAGATGATGTTGTTTGAGATGTTAAGGACGATGAAGATGATGAGAAAGATGAATATGGTGGAGATGAAGGAGGCTTTCCTCCATTACCCTTTGAATCCTTCTTTTTATCTTTTTTATCCCCTGAGTTTCCATCTCCATGTGGACACTAAGAACTCTCTCCAGCCATTCTAGTATTCCTCTCTTCATGGAGGACTCTAACCATGTCAGTTAAGTCATAGAAAGCTTTATTGAATGCTTCCTCTTTTAAAAGACCTTCAGTCTCTCTTGCTCCAAACATGATGTATTTGGATTCAAGCTCAGCTTTTGGTACTGCTTGTACCTCCTCGATCTCAATTGAAGGTAAAACTTGAGATGTTTCAAGTGTATATGGAATTGGAACTTTGGGTGGAGATTGTGGCCTTGTGGCTCTCCTTCTTCCGGGCATTACCTCAAGAGTTGTAACCAATAGTTTCCCTTCTCGTCTCTACAACTTTAACCTTGTAAGCATCACAAATTTTAAACCATTAAAACCCTACTTGCACAAAACTCAAGCAATCAGCGAATAACCCTTGTTGTGATACCAGCTTGATCTATTATTGAATTTTAGTTTTGCTATGCTAATTTCAACTTTAGATTTATAAACAAATGCTTGTCGATTGCTTCATGTGCATAGGTTTCCTTATGGTGTTTGTGAAAGTAAACATGTAAATTTTATCAAGTTTTATGTTAAGTTCATGAGGAAAATAACATGAAAAACAAGTGTTGAATAGAAGCAATTAAAAGTACAACAAACCATCAAATTTAACACTTAACATAGTATTTTGATGAAGAAGTTCACCCCTCCTGGGCTATAACTCCTTGGTCCAGCTTCCATGGCTTGCACCTATATATTAGCTCAATAATGCAAAATTTTATATTTACAATGCTCTACTACTCCTGAAACCTCCTTCAATGTGCTCAGAATGTTTAAATCAGCTATGAAATCCTTTTCCTAATCTCAATTTGGTCGAATTTTGCTCCAGTTATGGTCAAAATTGTTTTCCCTAGTAAACCTGCTCTAAAATTGGAGGAACTCTAGTTAGTCCCACTAATTTTAGAGGAATCTTCAAATTTGGTCACTCCACCAAATATGTCTCCATTCTAACTACAATTTAATTAATTGTTTAACTGCAAATTAATTAACGTTAATCATGATTTAATGCAAATACCATGCAATTAGGATAAACCGTTGGATTGACGGTTATGCAGAGGAGGTCACGTGTCGTGGTGTAATAATGGTTATGGTTTTATGTTGCAGTTTATGGTTAACTGTTAACCATAGCCTCCTACCAGATGGAGTGTTCACATGGGGGGGCGTTGGCCCACAGGTTGGCTCCCTCCTAACCCCCAACTATTAACTTATATCACAAAAAAATCAACGTGAAAATGTATACAGTTAAGAACCACTAGCGTGGCACAATGGTAAGGCTATGAGTGTGTTGGTTGAGGGTCACGGGTTCAACTCCCTCGACCTGCCCAAAAAAATTTCAATGCATGCCATAACCCAACCTTTAGGAAGGGACACATGGCAGCCTCCGGGCTTGCCACTTGTCACCTCCTCATTAGTCCATTCTAAACCAATCAAAACATGGCACGTCACCACATCTAATAACCAACCAAAAATTGACACTTGTAAAACTCTGATTAAGCGTTGACCAACCTTTGAGCCTGACCAGTCACTTGCCACGTCAACAGTACGGACTCTAGACTGTGCAATGATTGTACATATTTTTTTAAATTCCATTGTTTGGCAAAGAGGAAAGAACGCGATATCTTCCTCATACAAACTTGATTTTCAGTGAAACGAGTTGCGTTGGGATCGTTTCGTTGGGACGAATGCGCTCGTTCAAGTTTTGAGCAATTCTGAGAACTTTGATTTTTTAGCTAAATATTGAGCACCTGATCAAGATTAGTCCACCAGGCCTAGGGAAAACACTTTTGTCTGTAGTCATAGATTCTATATAACAAATTGGCAACTCTGTTAGAGATTGATTCAATCCCTTGGTTTTTTTCTTTGCCCTTAGTTTTTATTTTTCTCTTATTTTGATATTTATAGCTTTTCCTGATTAGACATAGGAAGACTTGTCATTGAGATTCCATTGCTTTTTTTGTGCTATAAATTGATATTCATTGATCAGTGCACCCTATGGAATAGAGACAATGCGTTGCAGTGCACCCTAGCCTTCCTTGTACCTGCATTTTAGTGCACCCAAGCTATTTTTGTGCCTGTATTGCAAAGCATTGGTGCCCCTTAAGCACTTGCGTTGATCCCCGTTTCATGCCAAAATTTGCCTTGTTTTGGTTTTCTATCTCTCCAACCTTCTTTCAATTGATCTTCCTTGTGTCCCTAAGTGTCTTAGTGTCTCTCAGAAGCTTCCATGTGGTTTGCTTGTGGTTTTGATTGCCTTCAATGATAATTTGTTTAGATTTTCCTTTATTCTTGTCATTTAGTCATTAGCAAATTGATTTGTTTAGTCATTGAGTAATTGAAAGAATTGGTGTTCCATTCATCATTATGAAAATTTTATCTTTATGAGTGATTAGACATGCATCTTAGTTTTCTCTCATTTGAAAATTAAGAGGAAATTGAAACAAAAAATCTCTTTGCATTAGCATCTAGGGTATTGTGAATAAATTGAATTGGAACAGTTGCATTTTAAGGAACTGTACTTAATTATTATTTGTTGTGCATTCTTTGTCCCTTCCCTCCTTTATATAGGTTCTCATTGAAAGTGAAAGTTTCCATTTCTTCATGTTAGCTTGCATTTTAGGATATTCAGGCACAATCCATGATGAGCCATGAAATTGAAACCTAATCAAAGATGAACTTTAAAATCTTTTGAATCAACCTAAGGAGAATTTTTCACATTAACACAAACATTTAGATGTCTATGCTAGAGACGTGTTCTGACATCGTTAAACATAGGAGTTTTAATTTTTTTCCAGCATTGTATCCCAGGGGTGATATCTCGTTCCACGTACATAAGTGTCTTGGATCATACTTTGCGTACCTTTGGGTATATTTGATGGTGCTCCACACATGAAAAGTATATGGGAATTATCTCATCAAACGGTTATGCATTAGACATCACTAATATGGACTACACTTCCACGTACCGTCAATTATATTTCGGAAGTCTACCATAGGTTTCTATCCTCACCATAGGTAACTAAGTTAGCCACCTTCTATACCGTGATACGCCAAACACAACATTCAAGGAGCTTTCTTGCACGTATGTTAAGTCCTTGGTTTGCAAGGTGTATATTACAGTTCATGGTTACTTGGTAAATGTCTAGTTTACCTTTTATTTATTTTTGTGTTAGTTATTAAAATGTATTAATCCAATGTGGAAGAACACACCTCTTCTCTCCGTCGTTCACATAGAATGAAAAATAAGCATCCTTTTCCACTAGAAGTTACTCTTGTCCATCATTAGAAGCACAGAAGATGCAAACTACCAAATCAGGAATTTTAGGAACTATTTATGGTCCTCCTTTTGAATCTAATCTACTAGAATCATCTTTCCATTTGAGTATTATTGGCCTGTTTGGGCCTGACCCAGGTTCAAAGGTGAATTAGCCAAACAAATCCCATTACTACTGGACCTTTCAACAATAGTCCGCAGAGCACAGACTGATTTCTCGCCCAAAGTAGTACGGGAGGGTTCTAGAACTAGGTTTCCGCACCCTAGGGATGTCTGATGGGTTCCAAGTGGTTTGGGGTTTTCACCCTGCATGCACGTTGCTACGCACACTTATCAGTACCTCACAGCCTATGATGCTGCCTTCGCGGAGCCCTACTTGGGGGCTAAACAGTGTTATTACCCAAGTCCATACTAGTAGCCCGATAGTAGTTGATTAACTTAGCTTATTTGTATGCTTTCAGTTATACTTAACAATATTCACCATTCATACAAATGCGCGCAGTAAATAAACAATATAATTGCAAATGATATCAACATGTAATAACACAAGAACAGATACACAGAATTCAAATAAAACTTCTCTTTATTATTCTTCTTCCTTGGTTACAGACTCGCTTCGCCCTGTGCACTCAACTGCAGGGGTCCGTGCACTTAGCTGCAGACTCTACCAGGCCTTTGCACACTTGGCTGTAAAGCCTCTTCCTACTACTACGACCCAAGATACACTTAGACACTTGCTCTATACTTCTATCTCATTCTATCCTTTCTATTCTATCATGATCTGATTCCCCTTATAGCTTAGGGCCTCGCTCTTATTTATACAATCCCATGGTCCGCGGACTATGGGTAGTCTGACGTTACATTCAAACTTAGGGCAGATAACCCTATGACTCTAACATACATTCTATGCCCGCAATTCGCGGGGCTTTACAATAATATTACTCAAAACTTGGGCTTTGAGCCCCAAAACATGATGTGGGGGGATTCCATGCCCAATAGGCCCCCAACACAAACATTGTGACTCGCCCTCGACCACTCTATCAGCGTGGTGATCTTGGTACGGAGTCCCTCCAACTGCTTCGAACAGTATTGATTTCGGCAACGCACTGGGCTGCTGCTTGTTGAACCTACTACATTCGTTCTTCTAAGACCTCCATGTCTGAATTTTCTCCTTATGTTTGTACCGGCATCTGTTGCATATGTTTATGGTCCCGCGCCCTTGTCCAGCTCCTCGGGTCAAGAAGACTGTGTTTCGGCCGGTTAGTCAGATAGCCGGCCCACCCGTGTAGGGCTTCAAGTGGGGTGCCATTTAGTTTGCCTAGGAAGGGTTCTCCATTTAGTTTGACTACATGGACCGCACCTCTGTCTATGACCTCCTTAACCACATATGGTCCCAACCAGTGCATTCTGAATTTTCCCAAAAAAATTTCAAACTTACTCTCATACAACAACACTAAGTCATTTACCTTGAAGATGTGCAACTTGATATGGCGGTCATGCCAGGATTTTTCATGCTGCTTTTGTATCTGCTGATGAAACCCAACCAAAAACTATTCTTCCTCAAGTTTTATATGTTCTTTTTTGCATAGCTGTGTGATTTCTTCGTTCTAGTCTGCGTGGACCATCGTATCTATAGGTGTTGTTATGCGTGGACTCAGCTTCACATGCTCCACAGGGATTTCAGCCCCTGCTTCATACTTCAGCTTTGGAAGTGCTTGTACAGCCAGAGATTTTCACATGGTCCTATAAGCCCACACAACTGCTGGTACGCGCAGGGCGTAGTCGGTGCGTCTCACTTGGTGGACCCTGTTCAGCACTTTGCGCACCTTGTCGAATGCTTCCCCGCATATTATTTTTGGCGCACTATGTCTTATCATGCTTTGTTGTTTGTGCACTTGTCTTGCTTTCTTCTACTTATTGTTCCTATTTCCTATCGTGAGAGTGGTGTGCATTCATGCAGGCTATGTACCATACACCTATACCCATCTAGAAAGGTGGGCATGCAAGCTGTTTCATCCATCATGCCCGACTTCCACCTGCATCTGAGGCTTTCGAAATTGTAAGTGCATCATCTTTTTGCATTCGTGCCAGATCTCAATACTTATCTGATGTGTATCCCACCACCTTGCGGGCATGACGCGCAGTGCCCATTTCATAGCATCGAACTGCTGCTATTCCGGTACTTCGCTCTCAAATTTGTTCAACAATTCATCCAATGCCATCAACCCATCATACATAGATAGATTCCTTACCTCTATTGTCATGTAGTGCAATGATCTTACCATCATGTTGAAATTGAGCGTGGTTACCTCGTGTAATTGGTTCTACCATCGTTCTATTTCGTCATCTAAATCTGATGTGAAGGAGCTTTCGCGCTCCCTAGAAATCCGGCCATCCACTATAGGATTCACCCAATCTTGTTCCCAAGCGGTTATCTTGTAGATACAGTCTAGCTCGTCATCATTCTTTTTGTCATATACTGGCTCTGTGTAGTGTGCTCCCTTGGCAGGGTTTAAAGGCACCACTACGCATAGTGACTTTTTCTCAAAAATAATTTTGCGCTTCTTTAGATTTATCACTCTGTTCATATCAGTGGCCCAATATATTCCCAGTAGCGTGGGATAGGGATTGCTTTCATCGAAAATCTCTATCACCTCGAAATCTGCAAGCGCGCTCACACCTTCGATGTCTATTGTTATCCCCTGCAATCTTCCCATCGGTAAGATCTTCTTCTGGTTCGCCATCCACGATTGAATAGGGGACCATTGCAACGCAGGCCTACCCATGCACTCCCATGTCTGCTTTGGTAGCACATTCGTGTCTAAACCTAGATCCAGAATTACTTGATCCATTTCATACTCCCCGATTTGCGCAGTCAATCGCATTTCCCTTCCTGTTCGTGATGTATGTTTCCCTAGCTTCTGAACTATGCGAGGTTCTCCTAACCCATCACACTTAGTGATAAGTTCCTGTAGTCCTTTCATAGCCTTGCTATCATGGATCTGTTTTATACATGTCTCCAGAAAGGTAGTGATCATTGAATGATCTATCTCTAGCTCTAGTTGATCCTTACTACCTGAAGTGGGGGCCTCCGTGAAGCTCTTCTTAGCTTCCATGAATGTCTCCTTCGCACGCTCCAAATCAAATTCAGGTTCCTCTGTAGGAGCCTTGTGAACCCACGCACTTTCTTCAAGCTGCTTACCTTTGTCATCTTGTGTCAAAGCATTATGTTTACATTCGGGTCCTCTTCGTGCGGCTCAGACCTCATCATTTGCAAATCCTAAGTCGGGGGAGGCTAGAGTATCTCTTTATCGCACAGCCTCGCTATGAGTGTAGGGTATTCCTTTGTCTCATGATCAAACTAAGTATAGTATAAACATGATGCTCTTGTTGGATTCATACAATCACGAGCATAGTACCCTAGCCGTCCACAATTGTAATAAATTAGCTATCTGCGACCCCTTCCTGGTCCCATTCCACCTCGACCTCGTTTGCGCCCCGGAAATCAAGCGCGCCATCCATGCTTTTGGATCAATAACTCATGTTTCGATCTGTACTCTATAGGCAGGAGTCTGATCCCTCATCAGCTCGTAACTTCTACAAGTGTGCTCATCATGGCCTACCGACCTGTAGAAATTACAGAACAATTGTTGGGACATTTGTGTATACATCTGTAATAGGTGACAGTTATCTGTAGTGTGCTTTCCTCATATCTAACAGATCACGCATCATAATGCAGGTGCCATGCTCGGTCCTTCTTGGGCCTCTGGTCTCAATGGCATTGGCCCTCCTCCCACAAAATAATTCACGAAGACTGGGAATGTTCTTTGTCATGCCCCTAGCCTTTGCATATTATGCACCATACCTCCTCGCGCGCCTCTGGCCGAGTTGTCTTGTCTTGTTTCAAACTTTGCATTTCCAGACACAAATTTTGCAGTTGCATGTGGATTTGTTGGACTACTAGACCAAGATCTTGTATTGGGGTCTCGTGCAGTCTCATTGTAATCTCCAAATCTTCAACCTAGGTGGATAACTTCCACTACGACAACGCCATCCTTAGATGAGGTGTTAGTGACACTACAAACCATGCGTGGTGCTGCCCATCTGTCAAGGTCATGTTGGCTTCACGAATCATACTCTTCAGTCTCTGATCCAGATCCCATGGGGTCTCACTTGGAAGCATCGCGATATCCTTAAACCCGATAATTGATTGTGTCTCCAACTTTGGCCTGCTAAATTCCCTGTTCAGCACAACCTGGATATCTATGATCCCCACGTTTGGATGGTCATTAGAATGCTTAATGTACCATGTTAGTGCGTGATTTTGCAACGCGCTTACCAGTGTTGCCTTCTTTATATTGTCATCCACGACTCCTTGTGCTTCCCATACGGCCCTTACCATGAACCAAAATTGGTCCGGATCTTCAGTTCCTACTCATTTGAATACCAACAATTTTATCGTGCTTGCCATATTGAATTGTGGTGGTGGTGGAGGTGGGGTGGGAAGAGACGGAAGTGACGATGGTGAAACTGGTGGTGGTGTAGGTGGGGGTGGTAGGCATGGAATTCACTACCTTATCAAACTGATCCCACTCCTTGGAGAAACTTTGCAAGCTCTTCCTCACTTTCCTACCGAGATGAAATCAAGGGGATATTTTCTATATTTGCGCAGTACCTTCGTTTCTATAGATCCTCCCACTTCGTGTAGCCCCAAACATCAACTTATTCACATAATCTACTTTTCAAACAATAGCATCTTAATCCAGGTGTTCAAAGATTTAATGTACTTACCTCGCGGTCCTTTGAGGAAGCGTCGTTTCGCCTTGTTGTAGCTGACTATCATGTCTACCACGAACTCAGTGATAAATCATCCTATAATTCAATCGAGCCAATGGTCCACAACGTGCATGATCTTATCTTTCGATGCTTCTAGTCTACGCACAAATTCTGGAGTCCACACAATTGGTTTGTTGAGCCTACACCTTCCCTGACTATCTTCTAGCTTTACGATCCACTCATACAACTTAGAGGGAAAGGATGCAAAGAAAATTTAGTGGATTTCCATATATAAGTAGCACTCCAACCACTGTTCCTTTGATACTCGCAGATTCCTATTTTCTTATGCCGCAAACTCCTGAATATTTCTTTCTAACCACCCTTCAATTTCTTTCTTCGTCAGATTCCAATGACACAACATCAGACATCCCTTATGCAGATTCCGGTCCCGGCAACAGAACCATTTGTTGGCTTGTTGGGGCTTGACCTAGGTTAAGAGGTGAATTATCCAAACAAATCCCGATACTACTAGCCCTTTAGGCAACAGTCCGCGGAGCGCGGACTGAGGTCTCACCCGAGGTAGTATGGGAGGGTGCTAGAACCAAGTTTCCTCACCCTAGGGATGTCTGATGGGTTCCAGGTGGTCTAGGGTTTTGACCCTGCGCGCACGTTGCTACGGGCACTTATCAGTACCTCACAGCCTATGATGCTGCCTTCGCGCATCCCTACTTGGGGGTCAAACAATGTTATTACCCAAGTCCGTACTAGTAGCCCAATATTAGTTGATTAACTTAGCTTATTTGTATGCTTTCAATTATACTTAGAAATATTCACCATTCATACAAATGCACGCAGTAAATAAACAGTATAATTGCAAATGATATCAACATGTAATAACAAAAGACTAGATACACAGAATTCAAATAAAACTTCTCTTTATTATTCTTCTTCCTTGGTTACAGACTCGACTCCGCCCTGCGCACTCAGCTGTAGGGGTTTGCACACTCAGCTCTGGACTCTACCAGGCCTCTACACACTCAGCTGCAGAGCCTCTTCCTACTACTACGACCCAAGATACACTTAGACACTTGCTCTGTACTTCTACCTCATTCTATCCTTTTTATTTTATCATGATTTGATTCCCCTTACAACTTAGAGCCTTGCTCTTATTTATACAATCCCATAGTCTGCGGAGCATTGGTAGGCCGAAATTACATTCAAACTTAGGGTGGATAGCCCTATGACTCTAACATACATTAAGCGCCCACAATTCATGGGGCTTTACAATAATATTACTCAAAACTTGGGCTTTGAGCCCCAAAACATGTTGTGGGGGGATTCCATGCCCAACAAGTATTGAGCCTAATATTACTTCATCACTTGCTGGTGAATCTAACACAATTGAAACTGAAGCACCTAAGACTTTATTTCATCAGATCATTGAACCTGACTTTACTGATTTAGAGACCTTATTACTTGTGGTTATTCAACCTGAGGCACCTCATCCATCTTCACTTGTTACTTCAGGACTTCCCTCTTCTCTTCTTATGTCTCAGACACAACCACAAACCATATATCTTGGACCCGACGGTTAACCCCTTCCACGTGATCTTGTGAGTATCGAAGTTATCCCACAGGAAGAATCCCTTCCTTCTACTATTTTTCATTGGAGTGGTCTCCATTATTATTAAGCTTGTCCTCTTCCTCCTCTTCCAACTCCAACACAAACTCCTTTAATTGATTCTTCCCTCTCACCCATGAGTTTCTCATGGAAATATTCTCTGGGACAGTTAACCATGACTGAATCTGTTATGGCTTCCGAGCCTATGTTCACCACTATGGATGAGACAACTAGTGTTGCTTCTTCATCCATGTTTGCAACATCACCAAAGGCACATATGTATGGTGGCCCTTCCATCCCACCTAATTATCAATCACTATCTGGTACTTTCTTTGGTGTGACATCTAGTCCATGGACCTCTCTCTTGTTACCTATTTATGGAATTCCATCTGGCACTTCGTTAATGAGCACTACGCAACCTACTTCTTCTCCTCCACCTACACCTACAGTTGAATAGTAGGTTGGCCGTTATGTTAGTGGGCTTGGTTACCTTCAATAGCCTAACTCTCCCAATGTTGGGTACCCTCGGCAATGGGGGTAGTTGCCTCCATCATTCGCTCCTCCTTTAGCAAGGGGGAACCTATTTTTGGTATACCTCAAATTGGTGCTCAACTTTATCTAAATACTCCATATTTTGTAATGGCTAATAATGTTTAGAGACCTAATTTTCCTATACAACCTAGTTCAATTGTAGATCCATTTTTGAATTCTCAACCTATGTTGTCCACATCTCAAATTACGACTTATCAATTTGTACCTCTACAAGCTAAAATTCATGTAAGCCAACCTTTATAGGCTGCAACTGTGACTCAATCTATTTCATCAGTATCTAGTAAACCCCTAGGTTCCATTTACTTAGCCTTTACAAGGTACCTTATAGTCTCAATCATTTGGACAAGGTATTCCTCAAATTCTGGTAGGATGTATTTTTGATATATGGAACATCCTCCACCGAATCAAACTATATTGGGACATCCAAAATCCCATAGGGAAATGATATCAATCTTGTTAAATAATGAATCCATACAGGTGAGGATCGTTTTATAGATGAGGAATGACCTGTTATAGAGTTTTGTGAACCCAACATTTCGGACTACCAAGTGAGTCCATCATCAAGGGATGCATCAATAGATATTCACTAGATTTTAATGATTTATCCAAGAGCTCTATTTAGGATATATATACGTTTTTAAAGAAGAGATATATGAAATTTGGTCGGCCATTATCTTATTAATTTTCATTATTATTATATTATATTTAAAATTTTATTTGTTTAATTAATAGTTAATTATAAGATAAAGGATAATAATTAATTAATTTTATTCTCTATTGAATTAATTATTATGTTTATTAATTTTATATAAAATTAATTATTTAAATAATTTGTTTAGTTAATTCATTAATTTGTTTAGATGATTAATTAATTTATCTGATTAATTAGTTAAAAGATTAATTAATTAATTTTATTATTTATTAATATGTTTATTAATTATTAATTTATTAATTTGATTAATTAAGTATAATTAGTGAAGGTTGTAGTAAATAGAAAATTTAGATTTGAATATAAATTTATTATTTATTATAATTTATTATATTTATATATTAAATATTATTTTAAGTTTTATGTAATATTAATTTTTCAATTTCTTTGTTTATTGATTATTTGAATAATTATATTGTAAAATTAAAATTATTTAGGCATAATATATTATAATAAATTTAGATGGATAGAATGTGTGTATTAAAATATTATAATCATAAGTAATATAATAAATTAATTATTATATCTAATATTTAAAATTGATATCCTTCAATATCATCTTCATTAATAATAATTATATTATAATTTATAATTTCTATAATTTAAATTTAATATGAAGTGAATTAATAATAATCAATATTAAATAATAATAATATTATAATATATAAATAACTATAATCATCAACTTATTGCTATTATACTAATAATCATCAATAAATTATAAATATCTAAACAATTATTTAATAATAATTTTATATAATAATAAACTATTAAATAATAATAATAGAGAATAAAATTAATTAATAATTTATCCCTTAATCTTATTAATTAACTTAATTAATTAAACCAAATTAATAATTTAATTAAATAATAATAATAATAATAATAAATGAAAAATTAATAAGATAATGGCCGACCAAATTTCATATATCTCTTCTTTAAAAACCTATATATACCCTAAATAGAGCTCTTGGATAAATTATTAAAATCTAGTGAATATCTATTGACGCATCCCCTCATGATGGACTCACTTGGTAGTCTGAAACGTTGGGTTCACAAAACTCTATAACAGGTCATTCCTCATCTAAAAAATATCAATCTTATCATGGTATTCTACAAATGCCCTATCAAGGCCAGCAAGTCCAAACCTAGCCTCTCCAGCATTTGCAAGGTTATCTTAGAGTTGGGAAACAAGGTTATGTGTATGTTTATTATCAAAATCCTCCTTATTCTAGTGCCTAGGTTCCTCTTTATCATCACCCTTTCTATCATGGAGTGCAAATACCTATTTCTCAAGATATTCCCTCTTATTTAGGCTATCCTCCATTGGATTTTAATAGGTAGTTTCCATTTTTGGAAACTCTCAAATTTCCAGATTTGACTCAACTCACAAACGATCCTATTTCTCATTCACCTTAGTGGCCAAATATTCCTATGAAATTTCCTTATGATATCCTAAAATTCAATGGGAATCCTAGAGAAGACCTATCGACGCATGTCATGAATTATCATTTGTGGTGTTCCTCGAACTCCCTTAATGATGATTCGATTCAATTATGTATTTTCTAGCACACTCTTACCGGCGAAACAACTAAATGGTATATTGAATTACCGAGAGGTTCATTTAACAATTTTACTGTCTTGGCTACCACCTTCCTCACACATTTCCAATTTCCCATCAAATACGAAACTAGAATGGTACTTTTGACCAACATAAAAAGTTTGATTCCACTCACATCTCTGATCATATTCATGAGTGAAGACATCATTGGTTGGTTAAGACATATGTTCCTAATTAATTGTTAGATGAATGGTTTACTAAGTCTCTTTTGTCCCCTATAACAAAAGACGTAGCTAAGGGTGGAGGTGTAAACAAAGAGCAAGTAATTTCACATGCCCAGTACTTGGATCTCGTTTATACCCAATATGGCATGCTTTATGACAAGATACCAAATTCTTTGTGACCTTTGAACATTGTTCCTCAAGGTCTAGGTAAGGAATCTCATGTTTCTGGATTTAAGACCTCTGTGGTTTGTTATTTCTGAATTAGTCACCGGAGAATCCACAGTAAGAACGATTTTCTGCCAACGTTTCGAATCCCAACCGGGATCCATCATCAGGACAACTTGAATGCTTTGATAGAAGAAGAGCAGACTGCTAGGGTTTAAATAGATGATGAGGGAAAGGTCGACTCTTAATTCTTGAGAAGTCGGCTTCCTCATGATTAATTAATTTTAATTTTAATTTTAATTTTTAGTAATATTAATTATATATTATT
>APFE031336710.1:112884-124983 GCA_000404065.3 Pinus taeda | reverse complement strand
TCTGATCTTCCGTTTATGGTATTGCTCTTCTTTAGCGATAATGGAGGCGCTTTCCAAGAGGACATGGTGCTTGGTTTTCGATGAGTGTTCTACAAGGGCGGAAGAACGAGACCTTTCATTTTTAATATCAGCTCCATGTTCCTTAAGTCTCGTCTGCAGGGAGCGACCCGTTTCACCAATATAGCTTCTCCCACATGAGCAATCGATTTTATAGATCCCTTTAAGCTGTTGTTTATCAATATTATCCTTAACCGATCTGATACTTTGCCTAATTGTTCCAGGGGCTGAGAATAGCGTGCTTATGTTCTTCCTTCTTAGGACTCTTGCAATCTTATCTGTAACTCCATGAATGTAAGGGCGCACCACATTCAACCTCCGTATCGATTCTTTCCCCATTAATAATCCTTATAATTAATCAATCATAATAAATAATAATTAATATAATTAACAATAATAAACAAGTTAATATAATTAAGCCTATATTAATTAATTTTATATTAATCATTATTCTAATATTATTTTATATTATAAAAGGTTTGCGTATTAATATTATATTAATTAAATATATAATAAATTAATAAATAAAATCATGATATGTCAATAATAATAATTAAAAATATTAATAATTTATTTCTATATTAATAAAAATAATAATTAAAATAGTATAATCATTTAATTCATTTCAATAATAATAAATTAATATTAACAATAATAATCAATTATATAATTATCACTATATGTAATTAATTAATATTATAATTATCTAAATAATTATATTTTTATTATAAAAATTATTATTATTAATATTATTAATAAATAGCCCTTTAAATAATAATAAATATATAACATTAATTATTTCATCAATAAATTTCAATAATATATAAAATAATCTAACAATGTAACAATCAATTAATACAATTATTCACTATATTTAATTTAATTTATATTAATAATTATCTAAATAATTATTTTCATATAATATTTAAATTAATTATTAAAAAAAAATATATATATAATAATATAATCATTTCAATTATTTAACTAATACATTATTGATATTATATAACAGTTGTAGTATTAAGAATGTAATTTCTATATTATAAAAAAATAATAATATAATAATATAATAATCAATTTTCATTCAATAATATATTAATATTAATAAAATTAAAATTAATTAAAATTAAAAAATTAATTAATCATGAGGAAGCCGACTTCTCAAAAATTAAGAGTCGACCTTTCCCTCATCATCTCTATTTAAACCCTAGCAGTCTGCTCTTCTTCTATCAAAGCATTCAAGTTGTCCTGATGATGGATCCCGGTTGGGATTCGAAACGTTGGCAGAAAATCGTTCTTACTGTGGATTCTCCGGTGACTAATTCAGAATCTCATGTTGTTGATGGCATGATTGGTTCTACCAGTTCGCATTCGATGAGTAAACCATGTGGTACTTCTCTTATGGCAACTGCCCAAAGCCCTCCATCCAATCCTCCTACAACATCTACTTATGAAATCAATTTTATTCATTTCAATAAAGGTAAATCTCAACAGCAACCAAGAAGTAAGAAAAAAGGAAAAGGTAGGAAAAAGAAAGATTATCCTCCATAGGATAAAAAAAATAATCAACGTTCTGACGAGAAAAAAAAACCTAATTACCCTTGCCTAATTTGTAATGAGGAACAATTAAATTGTGGTTGCCCCCACCTAGCAGAAGGGAACCAATTTCTAAAGTCTTCTTCTTCACCCGTTGTGTAGACAGGTTTGTTTTTGAATCAAGAGACTCATCGGTTTCTCAAGACCCTACTTCCTCTAACTCAGTTTTGATGCTTTTTTCCTGCTAAATAAAAAAATGATATTATGGTGGCTACTCATAATAGTTACTATGGTAATGTGAATCCCCTGAACGGTCAAGCTACTGATCAATTTAATAGTTCGGTTGCATCTCCATCGGTTCCTTCTCCTCTTACTATTCCTACATAATTAACTATTAAGCCTCCAAAGGGCGTTATTCATAAATCTACTTTCAATCCTCATGTGAGAGATGCTTATAATTACAATGTAGTTGAAGAATTGGCTCAATATCAATAAGCTATGTCTACTCTTAAGGTGTTAGAGAACTATCCAACCCAAAAAACGAATTTTCTTTTCGTGATTGATCCTTCAAATTCCAACCTAGTCGTTTTCAATCACAAGAACTATACACCTAGACTTCTAGCTCAATCAGATTTTATGATCTAGGTTGTCACCTGTAGTAACAACATTCATTGATCTATTTTGGATGAGGGAGCCTCAACCTACATCATGTGCTTGTCTTGCTAGAAGGCCATTGGTTCTCCTTAATTCAATCAATCGCCCACGACCTTGAAATATTTTGATGGAAGAACATATAAACCTTGTGGGATTTTGAATTCCTTACAAGTAGAATTGGGAGGTAAATATGTATTGATAGAAGTTGAAGTTATTGATGGACCACTCGATTATAATCTTCTATTTGGTCACACCTGGGTTTACACCATGGATGTTGTCATTTTGACTTATTTCTGAATTATCGCCTTTCCTCATAAAGGAAACATAGTAATCATTGATCAACTCACACTTTTCATCTCTAATTATCTAGTTACTAGAAGTGTCCCTTTGATAGGGAAACTCTACACCCATATCATCATGTCAAGGTCATATTGCTTAAGGATTCTTCTCACATGCAAACCTTTTCGCTTCCTCCTCCTTTTCTTCCCAACAACTCTTCTTCAGTTTCTTATATCAATATGATATCCACTTCTACTATTCCGACTGATCCTTAAATAGTACTGGACGAAACTAACATCAATAGTTTTGGTGATTGTATGCCTCTTAGCCCCATCAAGCTTGATTATGAAGCCATTCATTTAGCTTGTGCTACTCATTCTGATCTTATCTCTTCAATCAATTGGGTCGCTCTCTCATTAGATTATGGCACATATTCTGATCCTTTCTCTTGTGAATTCCCTACCGATGAGAGCATCATGGAGATCATGATGCCATGCGATGCATAGTGGGAGGATCATCACCATCATTCCTCCTTGTCTAATTCCATCAAGGATAATCCTTATGACCCTTATCAACCCAATATCATTGAGCTATTTATGAATCATGTTTTCATTATAGGTCCTTTTGCGAAATGGGGTATCAATTTCATGACATGTAAACCTCACTCAATCAGGGGGCATGGCTATATCATTGTATCTATTGGTTACTTTACCAAATGGGTTGATGTGATTCCTACATTTAATAATACTGGTGAAACAACTGCATATTTCTTTTTCAACCATGTCATCGCATAGTTTGGTGTTCCACAAGCCATAGTTACGGATCACAAAAAGAATTTCCAGAACCTTATTATGATTGAACTGACTGCCAAGATAGGAATTTCCCATGAAAGTTCCAGTCCCTACTATCCACAAGAAAATGGAAAAGTTGAAGCTATCAATAAGGCTCTTAAAACTATGCTTCAACGTATGATAGGGGTGCATAAATCAGACTGGCATTTGTTTCTTTTACTGCCTTGTGGGCATACTAGACCTCCATTAGGAATGCTACCAGATTAACGTTGTTTCAATTGGTTTATGGTCTGGAATCTATCCTTCCGATAGAATGTGAGATTTTGTCATTGAAACTTCCTATGGAACTTATTCTTGTCACTTCTATAGAAGAGGAATGTCTTTTACACCTCATGTGCTTAGATGAGACATGGCATGATGCCACTTTAGCTAATGAAGCTCATAAAAGATGTATCAAGGCGTAGTATGAAAACACTGTCAAGCCTCCAATATTCTCATAAGGATACCTTGTTTTGCTCTACTATCAAGAGTCTGATAAGTTAGGTTCAAGAAAGTTTAAGCCAATGTCGCTAGGTCCATATATTTTCAAATGTGTTCTTGCAAAAGGAGCCTATGAGCTAGTAGATTTTGATGGAGTTCCTCTGGTGCGACCTAGGAATGGGTTGTAGCTTAAAAAATATTATTCTTGATTTTTCATAATACAATGTGTACATGTTGTATATAGGTTTGTGGAGTGTATTTTCATTATGTCCCTTCATATTTTTCTTTAGTTTCTTTTAATCTCACTTACATTTGGTTTGTAGATGTTGGCATCCTTGAAAACATTTGTTGGTTATGTTGATGGTGCTATTCATAGCACTCATAACCTATCTTCCATGGCGTGGGCCATACTCACTCCAAATGGTGAGTTAGTGAGTCTACAAAGTATTTGTATCAATCACTCTACCAATAACATCATTGAGTATAGCAAAGTGATTGAAATACTATCTGATGTTATTTCACATGGTATCCGTTGTATATTCATTAGATTGGACTTAACTTGCAATACAATAGTTGACTAATGTTTGCTCAGTTAGAGGTCCAACTATGCTTTTCATGTTCCTAAGGGTTCACCTTCTAGAGAAACACTTTATTACATCCAATATCAACACATTTCTAGAAATCTAAATACATTTACATATGCATTGGCTAATCATGTTTTAGATAGACATTTGCAACACATGTAAATAATTTCAATACACATCACATTAATTGAAATTGATAATAGAAACATAGGAAACACTGAAAATAGTTATATATAAAATATGTTTGGTTTTACAAAAAAAGATTCCCGAGACACATATGGCCACACAACCTATCATTTCCAAAAATATACATGAAAATATGGCAGTATGCCTCCTAATAGACTAATCATAGTGCTCATCATAACATTCCATTTCACAAGTCATCTTGCACAATAGATGATTGATACACCTTAGCACTCCAATAGTACATCGATGTAATCGCATAGGAAGTTGGTTGATCGTGGTATCAATGATGCCATGTGTCAACCCCTCCATATGACGTTTTACCTTTGCGAGGGTCTCTGATATTTGAGATCTTGTAATACTTCCCATCCTACTACAGTAACCTATACTGGTGTTGGTTCCAGTTGTGGTTCTCCTACTCATTGGAGATATGAGACACCCACAAGTCAAACAGGTCCAATATCTGCATGTATAATTCGATAGTTTAGTTTTGGAAAATTATAAAAACACAAAAAAAAAATTGTAAAACTCAAATCAAAAAATGGTCAAAATATTTTTCCCATAGCACCCCAATGCTCTTCTTCAGGAAGCACGAGCTCGAGGTCTGTTGGCTTGTATGGCCTGACCTAGGTTCATAGGTGATTTAGCTAAAAAAATTATTGTACTACTGGCCCTTTTGACAAAATTCAGTGGAGCGCGGACTGAGGTCTCACCTGAAGTAGTATGGGAGGGTGCTAGAACTACGTTCCCGCGCCGTGGGGATGTCTGAAGAGCTTCTAGAAATCCGCGGTTTGACCTTGCGCGCACGTCACTACGCGCAACTATTAGTCCCTGACAACCTATGATGCTGCCTTCGCACAGCCCTACTCAGGGCTCGATCTGTATTATACCCCAGCTCCTTACTCTTTAACTTGTTATTTACCCGATTATTAACTTATCTATGTAAGACCAGTGATAATTAACAGTATATCCAGCAATCATATAAGTGCGCATGAAAAACAAAACAATATAAATGTAAAGAATGCAATACACAAGTAGATGGTTAGAAATTGGAATCAAATTATCTTTATTATTCTTCATTCAAGGTCATAGACTTGACACCGCCCTGTGCACTCAGCTGCAGGGGTTCACGCACTCAGCTGCGGACTCTACTAGGCCTCTGCGCACTTAGCTGCAGAGCCTCTTCCTACTACTATGACCCAATACACTTTGACTCTTACTCTATGCTCTATCTCTTTCTTCGCTCCTTTGCTAATAAGCTCCCTTCACAATTTAGAGCCTCGTTCTATTTATACAATCCAATGGTCCATGAACCATGGGTAGTCCGACATGAAATTACATTACTTTACAATACTTAGGGCAGACAACCCTATGACTCAATCTATACTTCACACTCCGCACCCACAATTCGCAAAGCCTTACAATACATTTGACCAAAACTTGGGCTTTGAGCCCCAAAACATATTGTGGGGGGATTCCATGCCTAACAGGCCCCCAACACAATCATCATGACTCATCCCCGAGTAACTCAGTTGGCTCACGATCTTGGTGCAGAGTCCCTCCAACTGGTCTCGTACTACTCAGAGGTCCGCAATGCACTATTCTGCGGTTTGTTGTACCTACTGCATGCGCTCTTCTGATGCTTCTTTGTGAGGATCAAATCCCTGCCTTAACGCGTAGAGCCCCTGCATCTGTGTGAGCTTTCCCTTTATATCTGTCGTAATGGTGAAGGCCTCGTCAATCCATGGCTGGACATGTGCTTTGCGAAGTGCCTCTTTCTGTCTTGTAGCATCCACTTGCTCTTTCAGTGCCCTTGCTTGCTACATCTTTTCCAGTCGTTGAGTGAGGATGATTGTTTGCATAGTTCCCCTTATATTGTCGTACTGCTCCTGAAGCTTGTGCACCTCTGTTTCTAGGTGACGTATGTTGGGATCCTCCTGCAAGGATGTGAGGACTCCAAAGGCTTGGTCCAACATACCGATAGAATCCTGCACTATCCATCCAATTTCTTCCAATCCTATTTGGATAGCGCTAACGTGCTACTCTCTAACTTCCAGAGGAGTGGAGGGTTGTGCCTTCAGCCACAACTCGACAATCTAGAGATTTAGCTCCAGCTGCACTCGTGTTGTTTCCTCACGCACATTTCGGACTCCTCTTGCCAAAGAGTGGATCCGCATTTTTATTGGTAGGTTCGCGGCAATGGACAACTCTAGGACTCACCAGCACGCTTCATCAACTGTCTGCACTAACTGCTGGTTTTGTGACACTAGTTCGTCATAAGGCAGGTTGAGTTGTTCGATGTTAATCTTTTGCTCAGTCATCACCTGAATCGCGCAGCTCTCCCTGGCGCGGAGCTCTACTGTTATTCCATCCTGTAGTTGGTATAGTGTGTCTCATGGAAGGGTAGCCAAATTAAGGCCAAGTCCCTTGATCCTACCAACCACACCCTGTCGATCTCATTCTCTACTACTAGCACCCCTTCTAGTAGCACTATGGTGTTAGCCATCCTTGCATGTAGCATCTGCTCTGCTATTGATGTGCCTGTTGTGCCGTAGGTTGCTACGGTTCCTTCCTGTGGGGGTTGCCACTATAGTTCCTGCAGCTGTGCACTTAGGGCCCCCAACATAGTCTGCTGCTTTGACATGGCTTCTTGTAGTGCTTCCTTGGTGACCTCGTGAACCGTGTCACCAATATCGTAGAGGTTGCCTTCTGTTAACGTGATCGGGTCAATGGCCAATTTGGAGGCCTTGACCTTTTTCTGTGGACCCAATCTCTCTGTGACACGTGGCCTTTTGAGTTGGGTGGAAGTTGTTCCTAGATCCCCACCTTCTTCTAAAAGGTCTGTGTCTTCTACCTCTTGTCTTGTAGACAATTCCTGGCCCTCCTCTTCCTGCATTGTTGTGGCCCCTATTGTCTACGTTGTTCCTACTACTTCGGCGACCTTTGCCTACTCTGCGACTACCTTTGTTGCCTTGCAGACTGCCCTTACCTCTGCCACCTATTTTTCATTGCACCTCTTCTCAACCAACTGCATGACGCGTAGCTTGAGGTCAACCTTTTTTTCTGTGTTGTTGTCCTATCCAACTCCGCCAAATCCGAGGCCCACCACTCAGGAAGCCATGATTCTAACACTGGAAAAATTACATCATCAGTGGCAATGAAGGGGAGGTTGGTCCACTGCTGCACCGAATCCTTTTGCACCTTGATGTAAATATTATGCATGTCCACCTTGAAGTCTGCAAAGCTCCGCAGAGTGTTGTGCACTGTGGGGGACAGGTGCGGCCTTCTATTAATCCACATCTGAATGCTCGACTCCATGAGCACCCAGAAGATCTTCGTATCATGAATCCACTTCACGTCCTTGGTAGCCCAGAGCGACATGTACTTTGTGCCCTCTAGTATGTCGTGCTCAATGCTTGGGAACTGACTGTCCTCTGGCAGTTCTCCCACTACCAGAAAAATGGACAAAAGCAACCATGCGTAGTGGAAGGTCTTTCCCTTCTCCTGGGCTTCCTTGTAGTTGATCAAGAATTCCTCGCATAGGAACTCAGCCTACTTGAATTGGATCCCCCCTCTGCACATTTTTCGGCCAATGCAACTACCAGCACTAGTACTTCATCACCGCAGCCTTTTCTCATTACCTCCCTGGCCAGGAGTTGGGTGGCTACGCACACCCCTTTATCTTTGATACTGCAAGTGGCGTAACCACTCTTTTTCTTCTCAAGCTTATATTTTTTCTCCATGGCATCCACGAGATCCAAATCACCGTTATTTCCTACTATTGTTGCAAGGTCCTTTCCCTTATAGGGAAGCCAAGAAATTATGTGGACAAGATTCGACATGATGGGAATAGGCTCCTCCAGCCATAAGTACCCATCATGCACCAAGCAAAGCAGCTGCCTGATGATGAAGATTATGATGGGCGCGTAGTGAAATTGTGGTATCCATAGTAGATGAAGCAATCCGACCTTCTCCACACCGTGCAACCATTTTTGCAGCTCTAATGTTTTGAATGGCCCCTCCGTGCCCTGCTTCATGAGGCTCTTCGTCTCTAGGTGTGGGAACTTATCGCTATCCATGAGGTCCCAATCTTCGAACTTCATTGTGGGCATGCGGCCCAAGTGTGAACCCTCAAACATAATTCCATCAGGGAGGAGTGGGGTCTGGAGTGCGCTCTTTGTGGCATCCAAATCCTTTGGTATCTTGGTTTTCCCTTTTCATGGAGGGATGTACTCAAGCAATTTTGCTGCAAAGCACACCGGCTGGATATCCTCATCCATGTCTTCTGCTTCCTCTACCTCAACAATGAAAGCCTATAGGTCCTCCTCCTCATCATTTGACTCAATGGTGATAGCCTTGCCCTTTTCTTTCATTGAGAGCTTTTCGAATAGTGGATTCCTTAGGGACATGCAGATTGGTCCCGCGGCCTGCTTATCTTTTTTCTATCTTGGCGTCCAAGGTGATTTTGGGATCTCCGGTGCAACCTTAGTGCCTTTAAGAACATCGTGTACCATGGGGTTTTGCGCAGCCTCACTGGTGGTTCCTTCTGCAAAGCCCAAACCTCTCCTGGTAGGCACCATCTTTTTTGAATTGTATTTGGTCATTCACGAACTTCGAGGCTCAAATATCACTCGACGCTCAACACTTTGTGCTGTAGTCAACTGCTCAAATATCAAGTGAACAAGTGTTGTCTTGTGGCTAGCCCCTAGAGTTTTATAGTGCCTTTTGAATTCAAATTCAACCGTTCCCCCCAATTTCAGGCCATTAATGCTTTCTTGGCGGCAGATTGTCCCAAATATTACCCTTAATTGGCGTCTTAAATGCCCCCACCCACCTCATTTGGCCTCAAATTGAACATCCCATCATGAACAGTGACACCAACGGTCACTTCCCAGCCTTCTCACGCAGCAACATAGCCCCCCATGCACGGACGCGAACCTTGTGACATGTTGATTATGCGTGCACCTCCTTTATCGTGCAGCTCCCAAACAGACTCTTATAGTCCCGCACTCTCTTTAAACTGCCTAGAGTGCTAAGACTATGCTTCCTATAGCTAGTCAGGTGGTCGCACCACCTATGCGAGACTTAAACTTGCCTTCTAGTATAGTCTACGGAAATTTGCCAATTGCCCTCGCGAAAGCCGGTGTAGTGCGCTCCCCTGGTTACTGTGTTTGGTGAGATGCAATCATAGGCATGGCAGCAGAGCCATAAATTCTCAACGATAGTCTTCTAATTAAGTGGTGTGATCATTCACACCTTGCCTTGTCATCCTTGGTTTATTAACGAGACATGCTTTCATGATCTCGTTTTCCAGCCTCTTGATCTCTGCCTCCATCAAAATGCTTTTCTTACTCAGTCATACCTAATCTTTTTCAAGTTTGCGAAGTCTAAGGTTCCCCCGCCAAATGGCTTCCTGAATCCTTATGTGTTCGACCTCATGTGGCTATGTGATTTCTTCGTCCTGGTCTTTGCACATTGTCACGTTTGCAGGAGCTATTACGTGTGGATTCCTCTTTGCATTCTCTTCAGGGATTACAATCTCTACTCCATTCTGCACCTTTGGAATCATTTCCATAGTCAAGGTTTTGCACATGGTCCTATAGGCCCATCGAACCACTGGTAGGCATAGGTCCCAATCAGTGCATCTCGCTTAGTGAACCCTGTTCAGTACTTCACACACCCTATCAAATGCTTCTCCATGGATAAGTGGAAGTGCACGTCGTCTTTCCTGCTGTTGCAGTTTGTTTCGATTCTCTAGTCTAGGAGTGGTGTGCACTTGTGTGGGTTGTACAACGTATGTCCATACCCATCAGGAAAGGTGGATGTGCAAGTTGTTCCGCCCCTACTAACTGGCTCTCATTCTGAACTAGGGTTTTTCAAAGTGTAGGAACATCATCCTTTTGCATCTGCACCAGTGCTCAAAACATCCCTGATGCATATCCCACCATCATGCGGATATTGTGCGCAGTGCCCACTTTAGAGCATTGAACCGCTGCTATTCTGGTACTGTGCTTTCAAATTTGCTCAGGAATTCACCCACCGCTATCAATCCATCATATGTCGGCAGATCCCTTGCCTCTGTTTTCACATAGCACAATGATCTAACCATCATGTTGCAATTAAGCGTTGTTACTTCGTGCAGTCGATTCTACCATCGCTTTATCTCTTCATCTGAATCCGAAGTGTAGGAGCTTTTGCGTTCCCACGAAATCATTCCATCTACAATCGGATTCACCCAATCCTCTTTTTGCATGGTTATTTTGTAAATAAAATTGAGATCATCATAACTATCATCGTCATGCACCGGTTCAGTGTATTGTGCTCCTTCAGCTGGATCTAGTACTACTACTACTCGTAGCGACTTTTTTTCAAATATCATTTTGTGCTTCTTCAGATTTATGACTTCATTCATATGGGATTACTACCATCGACAATCTCTATCACTTCAAAATCCACTTGTGTGCTTGCACCTTCAATATCTACTGTTACCCCTTGCAATCTTCCCATGGGTAAGATCTTCTATTGGTTCACCATTTGTAACTGAATAGGAGACCACTATAGAGTGGGTCTGCCCATGCATTCCCATGTTTGTTTTAGCAGTACATTCACATTTGAACCAAGATCCAGGATTACCTGATCCATTTCATACTTGCCAATTTTCACAGTCAACCTCATTTACCTTCCTGTGCGCAATGCATGCTTTCTAAGTTTCCAGACCACACACGATTCTCTTGAGCCTGCGCACCTAATGATAAGTTCCTGTAGTCCTTTTATTGCCTTGTTGTCACATAGCAATTTCATTCATGTCTCTAGAAAGGTAGTTAGCATTAAAGGATCCATCCCTAGTTCTAGTTGATCCTTACTGAAGTGGATGCCTCCGTGAAGCTCTTCTTAGCTTCCATGAATGTCTCCTTCGCGCGTTCTAAATCAAATTCAGGTTCCTTTGTAGGAGCCTTTCGAACCCATGCACTTTCTTCTAACTGCTTCCCTTTATCATCGCCAGTGGTCATACTGCTCCTGAGCATCATGTTTACATTTGAGTCTTCTTCGTGCAGCTTAGACCTCATCATCTGCAAATTCTGAGTTGGAGGGGGCTGAAGTACCCCTTTTTTGCAATCTTGCTATCAATGTAGGGTAGTCTTCTGCCTCATAATCAAATTGAGTACAATACAAACATGATGTCCTTGTCGGGTTTGTACAATCGCAGGCATAGTGCCCTGGCCCTTCGCCATTGTAACAAATTAACTATCTGCAACCCCTTCCTGGTCCCGTTCCACCTCGACCTCGACCACACTCCTGAAATATAACACACGCCATTCCTGCATTTGGGTCTAAAGCTCGTGTTTCAACCTAAACCTTGTAGGCAGGAGTCTGATGTTGGGTGTGGGGCCTGATTATCTTCTATATTCAAAAGTACTGCCACATTGGACCCCAGTTCAAAATGGGGGCGGCAATGCCGCCCGTAAAATATTCGCTGCAGGAGGGGTCCAGGGGGGGGCGGCTGCGACCTTTGGGAGCCCCCCCCTGGCGGGGGG
>APFE031336710.1:77949-94368 GCA_000404065.3 Pinus taeda | reverse complement strand
ATTCTATGGGGCACAGAAATAACAATATGTGGGTAATAGGGGCACAACAATATAAATAAGGGGTATAACTACCATAGTAATGGGGTAATCACTAGTATTATAGGGACCCAACACTGTTCCTTAGATACTCATGGATTTTTGTTTCCTGTGCGCGAACTCATGAATCTTCTTGTCCAACCACCCTTCAATTTCTTTCTTTGTTGGATTCCAGTGGCACAACATTAGACATCCCTTATGCAGATCCTAGTCCCGGCAACAAAACCATTTGTTGGCTTGTATGGGCCTTACCCATGTTTAGAGGTGATTTAGCCAAACAAATCCTGGTACTACTGGCCCTTTCAGAAACAACACGGATTGAGGTCTCACCCAAAGAAGTATGGGATGGTGTTATAACTAGGTTTCCACACCCTGGGGATTTCTGATGAGCTTCTGGAGGTCTGCGGTTTTACCCTGTGTGCACGTCGCTACGTGCACCTATTAGTCCCTTGCAACATGTGATGTTGCCTTTGCGTAGCCCTACTTGGGGCATGATCCATATTATACCCCAGTTCCTTACTCTTTAACCTATTATTTAACTTATTACTTAACTTATATGTGTAAGACTAGTGATAATTAATAGTATATCCAGCAATCATGTAAGTGCGCGCGATAAACAAAACAATATAAATGTAAAGAATGTAATACACAAGCAAATTCTCAGAAATTGGAATCAACTTCTCTTTATTATTCTTCGTTCAAGGTTACAGACTCGACACTGCCCTGCGCACTCAGCTACAGGGGTCCGCGCACTCAGTTGCAGACTCTACTAGGCCTCTGCACACTCATCTGCAGAGCCACTTCCTACTACTATGACCCAATACACTTGGACTCTTACTCTATGCTCTATCTCTTTCTTCGCTCCTTCACTAATTAGCTCCCTTTATAACTTAGAACCTCACTCTATTTATACAATCCCATGGTCAGTGGACCATGGGTAGGCCAACATGATAATACATTACTTTACAATACTTAAGGCAGACAACCCTATGACTCAATCTATACTTCGCGCTCTACACCCACAATTTTCAAAGTCTTACAGTACATTTGACCAGAACTTGGGCTTTGAGCCCCAGAACATGTTATGGGGGGATTCCATGCCCAACAGGGTCTCCGCGGAAATCCACCCCTATGTATGGATAATCATCTACCATAATAAACTACATGCCCATCTATCTAAAGAAAATTGGTGTGAAGCTCATGGATGATGGATCTGCATGGTGGGACATGAGATCTATCCACCTCCTCATCTGTGGGACTCTCACATTGATGGGCTCAAGTGAGATATGTTGAGGCCATAGAAATGGAATCCTTTCTAGAGAAAAGGAGACCAATATTGATCCATATCCAAATTTCTTTAGTCTCCCATATTTTTCTTTATTCATTTGTTCTTTCATTTCGACCAATGATCCCTCACTCTAGTTGAATATGGTTGGTTCTATACATTCTAAAGCATACTGAATATATGACCTTTTGGCCACATGTAGTGTAGAACTGCCTACTAATTTGGTGATAATGAATAGGAACATTCTTAGTGGCAACTGGATCACGTATTTTATGTTGATTTTTTCCATCCTTAGTCAATTGGGCTTGAGGTCTGCAATAAGTGGTGACATAATCCTTGACTATTTATCCTCCCCTTCTCATGCATGTGAAAGAGATGGGGGCACCTCGTCTAGATAGACCAGTTAAGAAATATATGCCCTCTACCTTTATCTCAAGAAGGTGTGCTCCTTGATTGAATGCATGTGCTTGAACATCCCATGCACGTACAAGATATTCAAGTAATTCCATTTGTTGCCTCATTCCAAGAAGCCAGAAGAATTTTAGCAATCCACAATTTCTTAATGCCTGGATGGTAGCAGGATCATTTGATGCATTTATATCTTGTTGTTCATGTTCTCTTTCTTATCATATCAGAGACATTTTGTAGTGATGAATTTCTGAAACATCACAAAGAGAATTATTAGGATCAATTTCATGCAAAAAACAAGATAAATGTTGAGAGACACTAGTGGAACAAATTTGGGGTTTTCTCCTAGTGGACCTCCCTAAGGGAAGATAGTGCATTGTAGCACTCCCTCCGGTGTTAAGTCTCTAGGATCAACACACTTTTTGACCTTCTAGAGGTGTTTTGATCCAGGGGCATAGTATTTGTACCATAGGGCCTCCAAAAACCCAAGAAATGTGCATAAAACTCCAAAATGTCACCATGAAAAGAAAGAGAAAGGTCTTAGCTCTTACCCGGAAGTGACGGTGCCTAAATTGATCCTCTGGATTGACCACAATGAGCTGCAGAAGATCAAGGGTAAAAAACACTCTGAGCTCCAATGTCAAATGGTAAATGTGAAATGGTGAAAATGAATTGTCATTTT
The DNA here is from genome assembly GCA_000404065.3 of Pinus taeda. Lineage (NCBI taxonomy): Eukaryota > Viridiplantae > Streptophyta > Pinopsida > Pinales > Pinaceae > Pinus > Pinus taeda. Next base: position 91,957 of record APFE031336710.1, on the reverse strand, counting down.
AGATAGTTATGGTCATTTTTCCATTATTTTATTTGTATTTAATGTTTTGACCTTGTTACAGTGAAATTTTATCATGAAATAGGTATTTTTAATCCTTTTGATGTTCTTTTAAGCAAGTCGATAGTTGTTTAACAGATTATGTTGTGTTTTAAATGGAATAAGGTCATTTTTATCGAGAGTAAATTTTTTCACTTTTTTGGGCTCTGTAAAAATTACGAGAAAGGAACCCCTTGGAGTTCTCTTTTAGCTATTTTCAGAGTCACAAAATTTGAAAATATTATCGAGCACTTGTCTTTTCAAACTCATTAAATTAAATGAAAGGACATCTACTCAACATAAGTTTAACCCTTTTAGGGAGTGAGATATACTACTTAAAAAAAATGAATACATTAGTTGAACATGGCGAAGAGGTTTTCCTGAGTATTATTTTCTACCTTTTTGGACTCAGTAGACTATCTACAAACAGGGACATTTGGAGTTTTTTTTTTGCCTCTTTTTCAAATTCTCTAAAAATGAAAAATATGTTGTGTCTTCACCTTCATTGGACTTGTAAGAACATCAAACGGTGATGGACTCATTGATCATGAAGGGACCGAACCACTCCTTCTCTGGGTTCATTAAATATTCTCAGAGGGATTCATTTGAAGGATAGACTTATAAATCAATAATGTGTTATCCTCCTCAAGATTGTCAAAAATAAGGAGTACTAACCAGTAATGGTTAGGGAAAATGGGATACTCCACTTGTTAATCGTAGTGAGTCGCTCATGAAAAGGAAACTTTTCCACTTCATCTCTGTGGATGTTGGGTTGGGAAATATGCTTGTCTTTTTTTTATCATACCTTTTCAAAGCCTAAGTTTTGGTTTTGGGTCAATGTTGCCAGCTCCATTTCAGTGTTGTCGTTGTATTCAAGAGAAGTCATTTAGTGAATATTTTCTACAATAATTTTATGCCTTCATTCCATGTCTTTTGTTCTTTCGTTCTTGATCCAATTTTGTATCAACATCATTCTAATCATTCTATTTCAAATCCTCATACTTGTTTCATGTCGTTTAAGGGGGATACATGAAGGCCCTCCTGTGACGAGTCGCTTCCTATTGACATCATCTCATTATATAGAAAGTTTACTTAGAAACACCCCTTCGGTACCTTGGTGCTTGCATACATAAATGGAAATTTTCCTCGCTCTTAGCGATAGGTTTACATCATTGACCTTCAACCGAAATATTTTGTGTGGTGTTTGACATCAACTCAATCATTCACACCATACAGATTGTAATAAAGTACCTTGAGATCCATTAACATCATCATTGGTTTCTCTTGAATCTGTTAACAACTTACATCATTGGCTGGTAATTAGATGATGAATACCATGTTCGACTTCAGCTCATTAATTCGCATGGTTAGACTCATACATTGGTTGGTCATGTGAACACGATAGAAGACCCTGAATCGAGTTTCATCCATCTAGGCTATGATTTTACGAGTAATAAAATATCACAATGTATGATGGCTATGATCATACAAATAGTCATCCAGTCATGGGTCCACAATCATTCATCTATGGACATGTCGTTTGGTAATTGTACATGTAATTTTAGCTTATGTTTTGAGCATGGGTATACCTCCCTTAGCAAAGATATCATGATGTAAATGTATTGTAACAGATGATTATCTCGACTAGTTGTTCTTGATCCTGACTTATCACAAGGTAAAGAACTTCAGTCATCAGTTGTCATTTTGACTTTGCACCTTAGGGGGGACTCTGTTATAGGCCATTTTGTCACATCTGGTCAATAGGCCTTCAAACAAGATCAATTCACATCCTTCAACATATTGTCATCATCCCTAAACAAATCCCTAAGCATGACTCTGCTAAATACCTGACTTTTTTCTCTTGAATTCTAAGTTTCCAAGATTTTAAGGCCAAGCACACCCTGGCCCTTTAGGGACCAGCTTTGACTACCATTTTGACCCTATTTTCACCTGTGTTGATCACCAGCAGGTTGCTTAGTCTTGGGAGTGCACTATTTCTAGAAATTTAGGAAAAATAAAAATAATCCCGAAGCTTCCTCTTCCAGAAGCTTCTTGAGGTTGTTTCAACCATTTACCTTGGATAAGAATCTCAAATCCTATCCTATCCTACCTTGAATTTTTCTCCTCTTATCCCTTGAGCTAATCCTCCCATCTCAAGTGGATCTCAAGCCTAAATTGGTAAATGGATAATAATTCATGAACTACCTCCCTCATCTATATATTTACATCCATCCATGGGCAAGGGGTTGGCTTTTGAAGATTTATTCTACCCTCATGTTTTTTCTTTGAGAGTCATTATTCCATGCATTAGGGTGACATAGAGGCATACTTTGTGGCAAGAATATGACAAGTCAACTTGGGGAGCTCTTCTACAATATCAACTCCTATTTTTTGTTGTAACTCTCTCCATTTATATTAATATAAAGAGTAGATTGTTTTCCTATATATTATGTTATGATTTCATTTATTTCAATACCATGTTGATCTATTGAATGAAGTGATTGGATTATGCTACATAGATGTCATAGTTCTTTGGCTTGTCTCGTTTGATTGTGCAGGTTCTAATTATAGTTATCAAAATAGGATTGGAGCGTACATGTTAGGTACCTATAATACTAGTGTATGCCCCATTATTATTGTCATTGTAGCCCTTATTTTTATTTTTGTGCCCATGTTTTCCCCATATTGTTATTATTATGCCCCATAGAAGCACACTATAGTTATTGTTGTGCCCTTACATTATTATTGTTATGTCGGCTTTGATTATATTGTGACCCCTTAGACTCCTATATATAGAAAGGAGGTTTTGTCATTTGAATCATACAAGAATTATTCATTTGTGTAATGTAAAGGAGGCTTCCCCCTCGAAGAGTCTGATTTGAAGTTGTTGATCTATCTTTTCTGTATTTTTGTGAGCTAGTTGCATAACATTTGGTATCAGAGCTTTGGATTCTAGGGTTTCATTGCTTCAAACAGGCCTGCATGGAATTTTTGCTATAAATTTTTTTCTACGAATATTCAGAAGTTGAGAGAAATAACCCATTTGAGACGAAATATTGATAAACATTGTGTAAAAATTTTATATCTCGTCTCGCTATATTTTCATAGATATGATCCAAGGAAGTTAGGGTTTTTGCAGGCTCTCGAATTCTATCTCAAACAGGTGACCTTGGGAAAAGAATCATTACTTTCTCTCTTAGCAACAGATTTGAATTTTGTAAAAAGAGATACAAACAGAATGAACTTTATATTTTTAGGTATCGTTTTTAGGTCTTAAGATCGGAACCATGACACGTGGCACTTCATACAAGTTTTCTCTACTGAACCAATCTATAATTAGTTCATTGTGCGATATTGGACATAACACTTTCTTGGAGAATATAATCTCAATTAGACTTATGGGGCTGGAAAGAGGACTTAGAGGGCTACCACAAAACAAAATTTCAAACCTTGGATATTTTTTATTACAAAGATATGACAAATTCAATAGTGAGCTCCTACAAAGCAAAATCAAGTGTGTATTTTTTTTAATTTGCACAAGTTTTGTTTGAAAAAATATTTTTAAGTGATTCAAAGGGAATAGTGAATAACTCATCAAATTGATGCCCCAAAGAAATAAAATGGAAACACCTAGTAAGAAACTTGAAAGTTCTACTATGATGCATGAAGAAGAAGAAGAAATGCAACATGATATATCAAAATTACGAGACCAAGTGCAACAAATTTCGCTCTCACAAAGAGTAACCAAAAATTAAATGGAAGCTAAGATGGATGGTTTGAAGAATAGATTAAAATCGGACATGGAAGGATTGAAGAATGGCATGAAAGCTAATATGGATGACATGAAAGCTAATATGTTTGACATGAAAGATAATATGGAATATTTTAAGAATGGTTTAAAAGAAGACATGGAAGGTTTGAGAAGGTTGGTAGAAGAAATTTTTCCTAAAGGCGAAAAGGTATTAGATGAAACTCATGATGAGAACAAAAGAAATGTTAATCATGATTTCATAGACTCCAACATTGGATCGAAGACCCACCATGTTCCAAAGGTAAATATGAGGAAGTTTGATGGCAAGGATCCCATAACATGGATACTACAGATGGAGGAATATTTTGATCTACATAATGTGAAAAACACATAAACGTTACACATTGCAACTTTATATTTTGAACCCAATCCATTTGTATGGTGTCGATGGCTTTGCTCTTGTAAAAAATGGTCACTTGGTCAATTTTTATGGAGGAAATTATGGAACATTATGAGGATAAAAAGAGCAACACCTTCTTTAGTCATTTGATAAATCTCAAACAAAAGGGTTCAATGATGGACAACATTGAGGACTTCCAAAAATTGAATATAAGGGTAAATGATATTCCATAGGAGCATAGTATTGATGTGTTCATAGGGACCTTAAAGTATAACATCCAACATCAGGTTCACCTTTGGGAACTTGATTCATTGAAAAAAGCATTCAAGTTGGCAAGAAAATTTGAAAGAAAAATTATGGCAACAAGGAAGCTTACCACTCACAACTATAAAGATAGAAGTGTTGCTACCCCTAGTCTTCCACAACCTACAAGGTTGACACCACAACAATTGGAAGAAAAAAGAGCAAAGGGCTTTGTTATATTTGTGATAGAAAATACACTAAAGGTCATAAGTGTCTTGAGAAGAAATTATTTTACATAGATTGTGAAGAGGAGGAAGAAGAGGAACAAGAAACATCAAAAGAAAAGGATATACACCACGTACCAACCCTATAGAAAGAAGAAATGAATCCGACCATATCTTGTAATGCATTGGCAGGAATTACCACTCCTCAAACTTTCAAGATAGAAGGACATATCAAGAAAAAAAAGGTAATAGTGTTGATTGATTCAGACAGTACCCATAATTTTATTCATTATAAGATAGCCAAGGAATTGAATTGATTCCTATATCCAACACTAGAGTGTCAAGTGATGGTTTCAAACGGAGGAACCATAAATTGCTCTAGAAAGTGCCATAATATCAAGTTATCCATAAGAGAATATGTATTGCATAGTCCAATTATTTCCATTCCAATGGGTGGTGCTAATGTTGTACTAGGAGTCCAATGGCTACAATATTTGGGTATACTAGCTTTTAATTTTCAAGAACTTTTCTTCAATTTTTTTGGGAAGGAAAGGAAGTTGAATTAAGGTGTATCGTAGGGAAAATGGGAAAGATAATCATCTCTAACAAAATGACAAAGCTTCTAAATAAAGAATAACGGACCATAATTTCACAATTATGTTCACTAGAGGTTCCTACATCGAAATCATTTATTTCTCCAGATCTCCAAAAAGTATTGGACAAACATTCCAAGGTACTTGAGACTCCCAAAGGCCTCCCACCTATTTGTAATCATGACCATGCTATTCATTTGATTCCAGGAAGTGTTCCTCCAAACATCAAGCCTTATAGATATCCTTATGCCCAAAAGAGTGAAATTGAACATATGCTTGTAGAAATGCTAGAGGCTGGTATAATTCAACCTAGTCAAGCTTCTTTCTCTGCTCCAATAGTATTGGTGCACAAGAAGGATGGATCATGGTGCATGTATCTGGATTATAGGGAGCTCAACAAGCTCACTATTAAAAATAAATTTCTGATTCTAGTCATTGATGAATTATTGGATGAATTACATGGAGCAATTTACTTCACCAAGTTGGATCTTCATTTAGGATATCATCAAATCATAATAAAGATTGAAGACACTCCGAAAAAAACATTTAGAACTCATGAGGTTTATTATGAATTCTTGGTCATGCCTTTTGTCCTTACCAATGCACCTTCTACATTTCAAGGCTTGATGAATTCCATTTTCAAACCCTTCCTAAGAAAATTTGCATTAGTATTTTTTGATGATATAATAATCTACAACAAGTCTTGGAAGGATCACGCTCAACATGTTGACAAGGTGCTCAAACTATTGGAGGAGAAACAACTATATGAAAACACCGCCAAATGTTCTTTGGAGTATAGGAGTTGGAATATATGGGTCATATTGTATCTCATGAAGGTGTTAAGGTAGACCGTAGCAAAATTAAATCCATTAAGGAATGGAAAATTCCCATAGGCATAAAGCATCTGCGAGGATTTCTCAAGTTTACGGCGTATTATCACAAGTTTGTTAAGAATTATGGGAGAATAACAGCACCTCTAACAACATTACTAAAGAAAGATGCATTTTCTTGGACTCCAGAAGCAACGATGGCCTTTGAACATCTTAAAGAGACAGTGTGCCAAGCACCGGTATTAGCTATGCCAGACTTCACAAAAATCTTTATTGTGGAATGTGATGCCTCAGGAAATGGAATTGGTGTTTTTTTAATGCAAGAAGGAAGACCTGTTGCTTTTGAAAGTCAACCAATCAAAGGAAAGTATTTACACATAGCTATTTATGAGAAGGAAATGTTGGAAATACTACATGCACTTGAGAAATGGTAACCTTACCTGATGGGAAGACACTTAAAGGTAAAAATGGATCATGATAGTCTTAAATACTTTTTAGAACAAAGATTATCTTCATAAGAGCAACAAACATGGGTCACAAAGATGTTAGGTTATGACTTTGAAATCATCTACAAAAAAGGGAAGAAAAATGTTGTTGCAGATGCACTCTCAAGGAAGGATGAGGATGTGGAAGCATTGTTTTGTGCCATTTATATTATTCAACTAGATTGGATAAATGAAGCAAGGGATGAATGGAAGAATGATGAAAAAGTGTGGGCACTCATTCAAAAGTTGCAGCAAGATCCCAGTACATCTGACACAATTAGCTAGAAAAATGATTTTTTATGGTACAAAGATCACTTATACCTCTATAAGAATTCCCAACTCAAACAAAAGATTCTTCTCGAATTTCACACCTCTCCATTTGGAGGGCACCTGGGATTTTTAAAAACTTACCACAAAGTTAAGAATGATTTTTTTTGGGATGGCCTTAAATTTGATATTCAAAAGTTTGTGGCAAAATGTTTGGTTTTACAACAAAATAAAGTTGAAACAATTAAGACCTTGGGTCTGTTATAAACTTTATCCATTCCAAGTCAATGTTGGAAGGAGATTTCGATGGATTTTATTACAGGTCTACCCAAGTCTAAAGGAAAGAGTATCATGATGGTGATAATTGATAAAATTACCAAGTATGCACACTTTTATGCATTATCTCATCCATTTAAATCCACTACAACTATTACTGCATTTATGGAAACAATACAGAAGCTATATGGAAACCCAAAGATTATTGTAAGTGGCAGAGATCCCATTTTCAGTGGAAATTTTTGGATGGAATTATTTCCTTGTTTGGGTACTCAATTAGCTCATAGCTCATCTTATCATCCTCAATCTGATGGGTAAACTGAGATAGTGAACAAATTTTTGTAAGGATATCTCTGTTTCTTTGTAATTGATAAACAAACATAATGGGTCAACCAGTTTCCTATGGTTGAATGGTGGTATAACACTTCCTTCCATATTGTAGCAAAAATGAGCCCATTTATAGCACTTTTTCGATATCATCCAGTGTCCATCACATCATATTTAAGAGAAAATTCTAAGGTTCAAGCAATGAAAATCACATCGAGCATCAACAAGAAGTTTTTCAACTCTTAAAGGATAACCTCACTTTGGCGCAGAATAGAATGAAACAATAGGCAGATCAACATTGCAATGAAATAAGTTTTGTTGTAGGTGACTAGGTATTTCTATAACTACAACCATACAAACAAATTTCCCTCAACCAAGCTAAGAAGGATAATAAATTATCACCAAAGTATTATTGTTTGTAAAGGTGTTGCAAAAGATTGGTACTATGGCATGCAAATTGGAGCTTTCTGCATCTTCCTGAGTGCACCCATTTTTCCATGTTTCATGCTTAAAGAAGGTTATAGGTGACAAGCTCCCAATTCAAACAATATTGAAAAAACTTGATGAGGAAGGAAAAATTATATTGGAACCTGAACCAGTCACATAAACAAGAACTCGATAGCTACGAAATAGATCAATTTCAAAGTATCTCATCAAGTGGAAGAACTTACCCACTAAAGGTTCCACATGGGAGGATGATAATATTATACAGAAGCATCCAGAACTACTCAAGCGTTGAGGACAACACTTTTCTGAAGGAGAGGGGCATGTTAGGTACCTATAATACTAGTGTATTCCCCCATTATTATTTTCATTGTAGCCCTTATTGTTATGGTTGTGCCCATGTAGTCCCCATATTGTTATTATTATGCCCCATAGAATCCCATTATTGTTATTGTTGTGCCTTTACATTATTATTGTTATGTCGGCTCTGATTATATTGTGACCCCTTAAACTCCTATATATAGGAAGGAGGTTTTGTCATTTGAATCATCCAAGAATTATTCATTTGTGTAATGTAAAGAAGGTTTCCCTCTTGAAGAGGCTGATTTTGAAGTCATTGATCTATCTTTTGTGAGTTAGTTGCATAACAGTAGAAGTTGAGGAAGGAGCAAAGCTTGCGACAGATTCTAGGTAGGCTTCATCCCATCATTCAATTACGTTAAGGAAGAAATTGTGACCTTTGACTTATGTTGTTCTAGGTCAATCCATAGGCCTAGGGAAGACACTTTTATTCGCAGTCGTAGATTGCATCTAACAAGGATATCCTCTCCAATTGAGAAGGAGTTATGTTAAACATCACATGTGCATTCTCATATTCATGTGTCAATCACTTGACCAGGAATAATTGTCATAATTCTAAGTGAAGGCCTTGGAGAGAGAATGGTGGAGTATTGGATAAGAATCAGGGGTTTCCTTTAGGGTATAACATACAATAAAGGAAAGGGATCAACACTCTTTGAGGATAGGATAGGTGCCCAATAGAAGAGTGGTCGAAGAGGACCAGCATTATTTGAGGATTTAGGTTTGGAAATCCAAGATAAGAATAGTACTAAAAGGACATACCTTGTGAACATCTAGATGGGGTATGTGCCTTGTAGAGGTAGTGCAGTATGGAGTTGAACTTGTGTATTTAGGCGTTTAAAATATAGTGTTCATTATAATGATGATGCTTACAGTTTGGCTTATTAGTGTTGAAAAATGTAGCAAGAAATTCTCATTTTGATTTTTCCTTGATTAAATTGAGAAAAATTGAATTTCCACATCAGCAGACAACTTGGATGATGCTAACTTGTGTGGCATGGCCTGTGTCACCCAGTTTACTCAATAAATTTGAGTTGGTAGAGAGAGAGTTCATTTATGCATGTTTGATTACTAATTTGTAGCAATCAACATCAATTATCCCAAGTTGTTTTCAGTTAAACTAGTTCTAACTTTTGGAGGAACTAGTGGAAGGTTAGTTAAGTAGTGGGACTTCAATCAAACTCAATGATCAATCAGTACAAAATAACTAGTGCATGAAAAGAATTTGAGTTACCCAATTGAGGTGGATATTCCAAGGTAGTGTAACATCAGTTGTAGACTAGCCTTGAGTGTACATGTGTTGCATGCAGTCAGATGACCAATCTAAGGAATTTCTCAATTCAATTAGAGGAATTTCCTAAATAATAGGGGTTAATTACTCAAGGAACAACACAAGGAAATAGGAGTTCAAGCCAAGGAAATAATTGAATAAGTCTAGTTTAGAGGCCTTCAGTGAGTAGAGAGATGGGTTGTGCACTTCAAGATGAGCTTAGTTGAGAAACAAAATTGTAATACATATCTATTCATTTGATTAATGCAAGTAGACATTGGGGTTTTTAGAAGATTTCTTTCCTTAGATAAAAATTCTTGTTGCATGTGTGTTATTTCTTCTTGCATGTGAGAGATTTTTGATCTAAATTGTGATTTAATGTCTGCACAACAGTGGTGTAGGTTTTTGTATTGTGATTTTGATTAAAACTTCATGAGTAGTTGAAAATTTGCAACCCAATTTCTACATGGTATTAGAGTTGGATTCACATTAGAGTAGGAAATTTGAAGTTGCTTCTCAGAGGTTTAAATTTGAAGATCAGTGTAGCAAGATTTATTTAGAGTTGAGAAGATGGCCTTCAATGGACTAAGGCTAGAGTATGCCTTGGAAAGCACCTCTAATTTTGTTCCATGGAAGGACAACATGGAGGAAGTATTGGATGAAAATGGATTGCTTGAATATGTCAAGATAAATGTTGCAAAACCACAAGCATATGATGCCCATAACCTTGCTCAGTGGAAGAAATATGTATCCAAGCAAGGGAGAATAATCTTGGAGGGAGTATGGGATCATATTGTCTCAAATCTCCGTGGAAAAGAAATTTTGTTTACAATGTGGAAAGAATTGAAATAATTGTTCGAGAATAGTAGTGACCATAGGAAGTTGGGACTCAAGGATAAACTTCAAAGTATCAAGATATAGAAGAATGACATAATTGCACAGTATCTAAGCAAGTTTACACAGTGTCATTATGAACTGGGCAAGCTCAGTGTTATTATACCTGAAGAATAATTGGTAGCCCTAGCCCTTCTAGGCATTTCCCAAGAGCTAGCATAGCTATCAAGATTTGATGAATGGGAGAGAGAAACTGCCGAGTTGGGAGTGCTTATGGTTTGATTTTGTACAAGAGGAAATAAGGCAGAATACCAGAGATGGGACTTCATCCAAGGGTGAGGATGAAGGAAATTGTTGGGTTTGGAGCCTGGTTATCTTCTTTATATAGAGGTATCGCCACATTGGATCCCAGATCATAACAGGGTGGAAACGCCACCCGTTTGATCACCGTCAGGAGGGTCCAGGGGGGTTGATGACGATTTCTTCAGAGTTGAGAAGATGGCCTTCAATGGACTAAGGCTAGAGTATGCCTTGGAAATCACCTCTAATGTTGTTGCATTAAGGAAAACATGGAGCAAGTATTGGATGAAAATGGATTTCTTGAATATGTCAAGACATATGTTGTAAAACCATAATCATATGATGCCCATAACCTTGCTTAGTGGAAAAATGATGGATCCAAGGTGAGGAGAATAACCTTGGAGGGAGTATGGGATCATATTGTATTGTATCTCGATGGAAAAGAAACTTTGTTCACAATGTCGAAAGCACTGACATAATTGTTTGGGAATAGTAGTGACCATAGGAAGTTGGAACCTAAGGATAAGCTTCGAAGTATCAAGATGTAGAATAATGACACAATCCCACAGTATCTGAGAAAGTTTACACAGTGTCGTAATGCATTGGGTAGGGTCAATGTTATTATACCTGAAGAATACTTGGTGACCCTAGCCCTTCTAGACATTCTCAAGAGATGGCATAACTATCAAGATTCGAAGAATGGGAGAGAGAAACTACTGAGTTGGGAGCACTTATGGTTTGATTTGGTACAAGAGGAAATAAAGAGGAATACCAGAGATGGGACTTCATCCAAGAGTGAGGATGAAGGAAATTGTTGGGTGTGGAGCTTGATTATCTTCTTTATACAAAGGTATTGGCGCATTGGACCCCATTTTGTAACAAGGTGGAAAAACTGCCTATTTGATCACCATCAAGGGGGTCTAGAGGGGAGGTGATGGCAATTTTATGACCCCCCCCGATAGGGGTTCAGGGGCAGTGTCCGTGAAGCTAAAAATAGATGTAAAATTGCCTTTTAAAATATTGTAATTTCGTAGTCAATCTAAGCCATTCATTAGGAAAATTATTTGAATATAGAAGTTATGTTTAATTTAGCTTTTCTTCCTTAGAAGGAAACCACTCACTATATATGAGGGAATTGTATTGCGGTTATGCATATGTGTATTTTGAGCAAGAAAGAGAGAGGATATTGTGTGAGAGTGAAGAGGAAATTATAATGGATCTGTTGTAGGTTGTATTTCTTTATTTTATTGTATAATATAAAGGAAGGATTGGATGTGTCTCTGTGGATGTAGCCCAAGTTGGGTGAACCACATATATCTGTGTCTCTTTTGTTTTATGCATTTTCTATATTTTCGTTTCTGCAATATTTTATGTGTTCCATTGCTCTTTAATATAAAATTTTCTAACAACTCGTATCAGATCTGAAGGTAAATTTTTTTGTTAAACTAGCATGAGAGAAGGGTTCCTAGTTTGAGTGGGATCAATGGTGGAAGATGGCAGTTTTAGGGTCAATAAATTGAACAGCTAAAACTACTAGTTGTGGAAGATGTAGATGGAAGATTATTTGTAATAAAAAGTTTTGTACCTACCATTGAGCGGAAAAACAAATAAGTCGATGAGTGACAGACATAGAATGGGAGATTCTCGATAGAAAGTAACTTGGAACAATATGGCTATGACTAGCGGCATCAATAACCTTTAATATTTCAAAGGAAATGACAACAAGGGGTTTAATGTCAACATTGGCCAAACTATATGAAAAACCCTCAGCCTCAAATAAGGTATTTATTATGAAGTATTTATTTAATATGAAGATGTGAAAAGGTGGATATGGTGTTGACCATTTAAATGAGTTTATTTTGATTACCAGTCAGCTAAGTTTTGTAGGGGAAATTTTTTATGATGAAGTTAGGGATTTGTTATTTCTATGCTCATTGTCAAAAAGTTGGATTGGTTTAGTTATGGCTATTACTAACTCTATCTTTGGTTCTAGTACTTAAAAGTTTGATGATGTTGTTGATGCAATCCTTAGTGAGGAAATGCGATGAAAAAGGTCTGGTGAGACATCAGGTAATGCTTTGACTGCAGAGACTAGGGGAAGAAAAATGGAAAGAGGAAAGAGCATAAGATATTGTAGTAAGTGAAGGAAAGGCAGATCCAAGTCCATATTGGGGATAGTGTGCTGGAAATGTGGGAAGAAAGAACACCTGAAGAAAGATTATAAGTCTCAGAAGGGAAAAGAAGGAGACACGCAGAAATAAAACAATCATGAATCGAGTGTGGCAGGTGATGTGTTGCAAGCTACTTTGATTCTCTCATAAGAAAATATTATTGATGCCTGGGTGGTAGATCCAAGGGCCTCATTCCATGCCACACCTGATAGGAAACATTTTCATGATTATGTTCAAGGAGATTTTGGACAGGTTTGTTTGGGTGATGATAAACCCATTGGAATGGGTAATTTTTTCATAAAATAGCATAATGGAAACCAATGGCTATTGAAGGAGGTAAGGCATGTTCCAGATCTCAAAAAAAAATCTAGTTTCAACAATGTAGTTGGGAGGTGAAGGTTGTGTAACTACTTCTATAGATAAAAAATGGACGGTCACTAAAGGAGCCTTGGTAATAGCAAAAGGAGAAAAGGTTGTTACATTGTATTTATGCAATTTTATTTCTAATTATGTTAATGTGTTAACCTCCATATGAGCAGAGATAATAATTTTCCATCATAGGCTCGGGCACATGAGTGAGAAGGGGATGTAGTTCTTCACTCAAGAAATTTGTTGCCAGGTTTGAAGAATGTTGATTTGGATTTCTGTGATCATTGTGTTTATGGAAAATAAGAGTTGAAGTCCTCAGACTTGGGAAAGAAAAGGAGCGAAAAGTTAGACCTTGTGCATACATATGTATGGGGACCTGCTCAGGTATTATCTCTTGGTGGATTTCATTATTATGTTACTTTTATTGATGATGAAACCAAAAAAATTGGATTTATTGTATTCGAAATAAATTTGATGTATTTGACACTTTCAAGAAATTGAAAGCTTTAGTTAAAAAAGACAGGAAAGAAGTTGAAGTGTCTTAGATCAGACAATGGAGGTGAATATTGTAGCAAATAGTTTGATAAGTATTGTTCATAGCATGGAATTCATAGAGAGAAGACATTTCTAGGAACGCCACTGGGAAATGGTGTGTCAGAAAGGATGAACAAGAAAATCACAGGGCAGGCAAGGTGCATGAGATTGCATACAGGCATTAAGGGAATTTTGCGTTCTAAAATGGGCCTCCTAGGAAAAATGTACAACCAAAATAAACTTTATAAGAACCAATAGGATTCAAGATGATGATGTCAACCATGGGGGATGATT
>APFE031336710.1:0-68372 GCA_000404065.3 Pinus taeda | reverse complement strand
TGATAGGCATATAGACAAGAGAACCTCCCCTCACAGCTGAAGTACTTCATGATCAATTTCATGAGTGGAGCATATTCATCTTTCAAATATCTGAATGGAAAGACTCTTGTGAGCTTCCTCAAGAATCTGGCCTTAATGTAAGGCTCATAGTGTTTCCTATCCACCTTCTTTTTCTTGTGCCACTGTTCTCCAACATTCGGTATGCCGGTTGCCACTGAGATAGTTTCAGGTGTCAATGTGAAGGTGACCCCGGCCAGGATAGACTGACCTCCATGTAGGTGAAGCACAAAAATACAGGCCAACTCATGATTAACTCTAACATTAGCCACCCTTTGAAAAAATTCAAAACATGATAGATGCTGGAAACATGACATGGCAAGAGGGCAGGCCTGCAATTCAGTGAGGGTAGTTGGCTCATCCCTAACATGTTTGCGACTCTTGTGATGTATCCTGGGAGCCTGTTCTTCCGAGGATGAATCACTTTGTGTCTCCATCTCATACTCTGATGAATGCTCAGATGCCATGACTATTGTGTGTATTGTACTTGGGCTGCCCTTTGATGATGGTGTGAAACTAGGTGTTGTGGTGATATCTGCCACCAAGGGGAGCAATGAAAAAAGGGAGTATTAGGTGGGGAATAATATGATGGAAATAGGGGTTATGGGGAGAATTTTTGTTTGGGGATATGTAGGAGGGTTTGGCTATTTGATAAGGTAGGGTTTTGGGGTGTTATGTTGAAAAATAAGAGGAGGGGATAGGGAATGGGGTTTGGTAATATTTTAGGGTAGGGGTAATAGGGAAAAATGAGATAAGGGGGAAAGGAAAAATGGAGAGGGAAAAGATGAGAGGTGAAAGAGGAGCCTTGGCATCAACACCACAATTATGCAACCCTAGCAACAATGGCTTTGATGTTTTTGTTAGTGGTTGGTTTTATGAGTATTGTTGCAATTATACATAGCCATGAACCGCCATAACGTTCACAAAATTTAATGAGCAAGCCACGATATAGAGCTTACCTGTCGATTTGAGGGGTTTCACAGGCAAGTTGAGGCAATTTGGCACAATTTCGGGCCTCTATCAGTGTGTGTTGTGCTCTTTATATGCGCTGCGCCCTTGTAAACTTTGCACTGTGGGGTGGGTCTGTGTGCGCCACACTCTGTATGTGCTCTGCGCCCCTCTGTGTGTGCTCCACGCTCTAGAAAATGCCTCTAATGTCACTCCAAACACACACTTTGCTCTCCAAATGACTTTGCAATATTTCTCTATGACCTTGATTTGCACACTGACCTTGTTTTCTTGTGGAAACCTCTATTTAAAGACTTTGAAGTCATGGGTTAAATTTTTGCTTCTTCAAAAACCCATTTTGCTAATGTTTCATTTTGGCTCTTTTCACTGACTTAATGCAACACCAAATTTCACTTTTTCCTTTCAATTTTTAGCTAGAATGATGAAATTTTCGACACTTTTTGTAGGGGTTGCGTGACAGGGTATTTGGCCACGGAAACCATGACTGCACCTGAAGAAATCAACTGGTGACTTTTTGAAACTTATCACAAATGACACACTGTTTGACTTTTCTTCAAAACAGAGTTTTGAAGAACAGTCAAAGTTTGTCCACATGACGATGAAACTCTTTGAATCATAACTTTGTAAGGGCCTCCCTCTGACCTGCATGGATTTATTGGACATATTTGAAGACCAAATTGATTAATCCTTAAACCTAATGATTGAAAATGACTTTTTTCCATTAAAGGACCAGACCTTGACTGTCATGGACATTAGTGATCATCGAAAAAAGACCTAAGCCAGCAAGAGCCAGATATGAGGGGAAATGACTTAGCATGACCTTTTCCGTCAGATTATGGCATGCCCCTAGTAGAATGTAGCTGAGTGAATGGAGCGAGACTCCTAAATATGAAATGCAAAAAGAATTTTGATCTCTGATGGAGGACTGACCAGACCGACTCTATTGGCTCTAATGGGGGATGGTAGCTCCTTGGAGGTGCCAAGAACAACAGATCTCTGGGAGAGCTAGATAGTGCCTTCATCCATTGGGCTATGGAGTCATTATTTAGACAAAAAACACAAGACTCTCACTCATTTATGAAACTAAAATGACAAAAAAAAAATTGACTCAAATTTGACATTGAAATGACTTGAAGACTAACTTGACAAACTCAAACCAAATTGAAATAAAAATGGTATTTACAATGACGTTGGAAGCAGCGTTAATAACTCAAAAATGGTACCGCTTGAGCAGCCGACCATTGATCAGCCCTCCTGGACAATCCTCCCTGTTCATTTCCTTCAGAAGAAAAGCATTCTGACCCCGATATGCTGCAACCTTGAATGGACCTTGCCAAAGGTTCTTGAACTTACCGTGCTTACCTTTTTTCTCATTCCTTGCATCCCACTTCAACACCACATCATCCAACTGAAATTTGTCTGTCTTTGTTTTTCTATCATAAATTCTCTTGATCTTCTGCTGCAATTTGGATGTGTTCTTGAAAACTTCTTCTCTGGTCTGCTGCAAGTGGACCATTTGATTCAACCTTCTCTACATGGGATCTTCTTCACTGCTGGCCTCCTGAAGAAGTTTGACTACCAGGGCAGCGAGAGAGGTAGGAAATACTGTATCAACTCCATAAACAAGCTCAAAAGGTGATGTACCTATGGATTTCTTTTGATTGACCCGATCTGCCCAAAGTGCATTGACCAACCTCTTATGCCAGCTCTTCTTATTTATTTCCAACAGCTTCTTGATGATGTTGACCAATGATTTATTCGAAGACTCTGCCAATCCATTGCCTTGCAGATGATAGGAAGTTGAGTGACTCAAAATGATATGATATTTATGACAAAACTCTACCATCCTTTCGGATTTGAAAGCTGCTTCATTATCAGTGATTAACTTATTCAGGCAACCAAAGCGAGACAAGATGTTATTTTCAAGGAATGAAATGATTACCACATAAGTAGCTTGTCTAATGGGAATTGCCTTGATCCATTTCATGAAATAATCTATCATTGTGAGGATCTATCTATGCTGACTGGAAGAAGCAGGATGAATTTCACCAATGAAATCCAACCCCCATTGCTGGAAAGGAGCACTCACCTCAATAGGCTTAAGTGGCAAAGGTTGTAACTTTTGTCGTCCTTCGAAAATCTGACATTTATGACAGCTCTTGACCATCTTATATACATCAGCAAACAATGTTGGCCAATAGTATCCCGCTCTCAGAATTTTATTTTCTATTGATTTCAAAAAAAGGTGACCACCATAGTCTCCTTGGTGGCAGTCCTCCATGACCTTCTTTGCTTCCTTTTCCACCAAACAATTTAACAGAATGCCATCGGGATCTTTCCAATATAGTGTAGAATTTAGAATGAAAAACTTGGCAGCCTTCAACTTGAGTGTTCTCGCTTTGTTTCTGGTCATGCCGGGTGGTGGTGACAAATTTCTAAGCACATATATGATATCTGAATACCATGGAGAAAGAGAAAACATTTCAGGTACCTGAATTGATGATCCTTCCTCATTTTCATCAGACATAGCACCGATCATATTTATGTCCAAGGTGTGCAAGTTTGATTCGGCCATTAACTTTGCCAATCCCTGTCCTTTAACCAGCTTTGTGGGATTTATGTCCACATCATATTCCAACAAAGTTGCAATCCATTTGTCTTGTCTTCCTTCCGGATCGGTCTGCACTAAAACATCTTTGACAACAGCATTAGGAACATAGGCCAAAATATGAGAATGTAGAATATATACCCAGAAATCTTTCAATGCTTTCACAAGTGCAAGGGCTTGCTTCTCAATGATGTTGTATTTTAAGGCTACATCTCTTATAGCTCTGCTAAAGAATGAAATGGGTCTTTCATGATCATCTCTTTTCTGCAATAACACCGCTGCCATAGCATGCTCCGAAGCAAATGAAAACAATATGAAATCTTGAGTGTAGTCCGGGCTGACTAGAACTGGAGCTGAAGAAAGAGCCAATTTGACCAAATTGAAAGATTTTACAGCTTCCTCCATCCATTTCACCTGGCTGTCCTTCTTAAGCATGTTTGTAATCTCTCTTATATGCTCAGCAAGATTAGGTTACAAAGTGACATGGAAAATTCATTTTACCATTGAAAGATTGTGTCTCTTTCTTATTCCGGGGTAGATCAATTTGCTGAATTGCTTGCACACGTGATGGGTCAATACGAATGCCATCTTTCGAGATAATGTGCCCAAGTAGGTTTCCTTCCTCCATGGTGAACAAGCTCTTCTTCATATTCAGCGACAAGCCATATTTTCTGCACTTTTGAAAGATAGTTTTTAGATGGTACATGTGCTCTTCATCAGATTTGGAAAACACCGTCAAATCGTCCAGGTACACAACCAAAAAGACATCCTTCTCATTTGAAAAAGCCAAGTCCATTGCACGCTGAAATGTGGCACCCCCATTCTTCAAACCGAAAGGCATTTTAGCGT
This sequence comes from Pinus taeda, assembly GCA_000404065.3. NCBI lineage: Eukaryota > Viridiplantae > Streptophyta > Pinopsida > Pinales > Pinaceae > Pinus > Pinus taeda. Next base: position 63,889 of record APFE031336710.1, on the reverse strand, counting down.
AATGAAAGGTTCCCCATGGAGTGGTGAACGCTGTCTTGTCTCGGTCATCTTCATGGACAGAAACTTGGTTATATCTAGATTAAGCATCAAGTGTGACATACGAGATGCCCCACTACTCGTGAAGTATTGTTCCTTTTTGGGCAGTGGATAATTATCTTTCAATGAAACTTTCTTGAGATTTCTAATCAATGCATAAGCGATCTCACCTGTCTTCTTTCGTACGGGCACCAAATTAGAGATCCAATCCGAAAATCTGATTGGAACAATGATTCCTGATTTGTACAACTTGTTGATCTCCTTTTCAATAGATGGCAGCAACTTTGGATTTAGACTTCTCAACTTCTGTCTGAATGGTTTCTGATTGGGCTTGATGGGTATAGTGTGCTGAATTATATTGGTATCGTATGTCTTCAAGTCGAAATATTCCCAAGCAAACACATCTGAAAATGAAGACAACAAACTGATATATTTGTCCTTGATCTTTGGTGGCAATGCTTTGGACAATTTTACCAATTTAGGATTAGCAGTTGTTCCGATATTGTCCTCTTCCACACCCTTCTCTGTTGGCTGCAATGTTGTCTTGCGAGCTACATCATCTTGATCAAAGAGTTCTTCTAAAGTTATCAAGCCTTTAGGAATCACATTATTCTTTAGCTGCAACATGTCCATCTGATTGATCTGCACATCATCTGTACCATTACCTTTACCATCGTCATTTTCTACATCAATTGAGGTCTCTTTTTACTTTCCTTTGTTATGCAGAAAATCATCAATCTCCTCATCATCTTGGAAAACTTGCCAATATCTTTGATTGTCTCGAACAGTTGGACGATGCTTGACATGGATTTCGAATTTATTGTTGGAGTTCATTGGGATTTTCAAACTACTTGCTACCTTAGCAAGAGCATCAACAATACTATTTTGTATATGAGGCACACATGTCAAGGCATATTCTGAAAATAATTTTAGGATGTCTAGAACTGCATTACGATAATCCCTCATTTGAGGATGCTTTGCTTGATATTCGCCTCTGACCTGCTTAATTACCAATTCGGAGTTGCCATATACTGAAATCCTCTTAGCATTCAACTTTCTTAGAATCTTTAGGCCAAAAATTAGAGCTTCATACTCAGCTTCATTGTTTGAACAATCAAAATCCAACTTGTAAGAGCATACCCGCACATTACTAGGCACTTTGTTTGGGGCGGAGAAAGGACTGCGTACCCAAATTCCAATTCCAACGCCATCATTTCCCATTTCTCCATCGAAATCCATGGTCCACAAACCTTCTTCCTCCTCTTGCAAGTGCTGGAAATTTATTTTCTGTGAATTGTCTGCTTGCTATCCATTACTTTCAGCTGATTGCTCAACGGTGTTTTTCTATTCTTGTTCTTCTTTCTTTAAAACTCCTATGAAATTTTATGTTATTTCCGGAATATCATCTACTTCTACTAACTGACTATCGATATCATTGAAACTATTAGAATACAAAACAAAAGACTCTAAATTTGTATGTACATAATTAATTGGATGATTTATTTGTTTCTCCTTGCTTGTGATCATGTATTTCATTTTTGTTCCCAATACAGTTTCCTCATTTGGCCAAACACCAGAATTGTTGCATAGGAGAAATCTAGTTGTAGTGTCCCTTTTAGTTTCGCTACCCAAGACCTGGAAAGAAGCATGCCAAACCTGGGAGGAATATCTGCTACAACAACATCCATCAAAACATTCTTCATTGGGAGCTGATCGAGACTCACAACCAAGTCTTTGATGAGTCTTATACATCTTACTCTGATGGAATCAAACAAATAGAGATCATGGTATTGTCGAGTGATGTCTAGACCAAGCTTACCCATAATAGTTTTGGGCATGAGATTGTGAGAAGCTCCAGAATCGAACATGGAAGTATGTAACACAAAATCATGCAATCTTAGACTGATATAAAAAGGTGGCACATCACTATCAGGAGACTCACCATTCGATGCTGGCCCAAAAATCATTTTAGGTTGATCATCTTTGACATTCACCATGTTGGACATTGGGTCCAAACTCAACATTTTAGATACTTGCCCTCTATAACTGTTGTTCCTCATTATTTCAGTCAAAGGAATGGATACCTTCAATTTAGAAATCTCATTCTCTAAATTAAAAGAGGGAATCTTTTCTACCTCTTTGACTGGGATTCCTTTCCTCTCCTTTTCTTTTGGTGTAACTTGTTGATGTGATTGTTCTGCTGATGGTGATTCGTTGCTATCCGAACCAACCGTCTCCTTTCCTTTCCTTTGTGTAACTGATGAATCATTCTTTGATGCCTCAATGTCCTTCCTTTTCTGAATTGGTTTGACCGACGCATATCTGTTTCTAAGTGAATATCGCTACTATTGGGTGGACAGAGCATTCATATAGCCTCTTTGGTATTCATCTGATTTTTCCTCCAAGAAGGTGTCATTTGCTAGAATGAAATCTACATCTTTGTGTATAGCCAAAATTTCTGCATACTCCTCATCCTCAATGAGATAAATAGGCAAATCATCCAGAGTAAAGAGGTGATTTTCTTCACCTATTATATTCCCGTCCTCATTTGATTATGATCCGTGCACAAAATTTTGCTGCAAAGGTGGCTGTACTGGCTGCTGTGTTGCCTGCTCTTGGGCTCTCTGATCTCTCTATCTTATTCTATATTGTGGTTGTTGCTGACCACGAAAGTTAGGATTTCTAACTTGTGGCTTAGGTTTGTCAAGTTTCACCCTTTCAAGCATCTTCTCTACCTTCCGAAGTAGTTGATCTACTGAGGAATATTCTTCTTTTACCGTGACCTTCTTTTCTGCCTTTGCTCTAGCTCTTTTGGTCAGCAGATTTGCTTCAACGCTGACTGCTATCTTCTACATGTCTTCCATTGTGTCTGGTTCTCTCTCTCTTAATTGATAAGCCATGTCAGCATCAAAACCATCTGGGAACTTCACCATGGCTAGTCCCACAGGTGGCCTTACATGATCTGGAATTTCATTATAAACTGAATTGAATCTAATGCAATAGTCTTAGACCGACTCACCAGCGTTTCGTTTGATATTCTCATATTTAGACAGAATTTGAAGAGGATTATTTTTCACTTCCCATCGGTTTAAAAATTTTCTTTGTAGCCCGGCCAAGGTAGTGATACGTGTAGCCGGTAAACCTCTGAACCATTTCGTCACTTCACCTGCAAATGTCTGTACAAAGAGTCTCATTGCCACATTCTCTGCATCGATCTCATGAAGTTCATAGAAATCTGCCATTTTGTCCACATGTTGTTGAACAATAATGTTGTTAGGAGTGCCATCAAAAAACGAGATTTTTCTTTGATAATTTGTGGACATATCATCTAAAACTTGAGGCAGAACAAGAGGAGCAAAACGGGCAGCCATCACTTTTGGTGGATTCGGCCTTGGAGGTGTTGGAGGAGTGTGCACAGTTTGTAAGGGGCTAGCAATTGGAGTTTGAAGCTGAGCTATAATGTAATTATCAATTGACCAGTTAGCCCTTTCCTTCTCCAAGTCTACAAGAAACTATGGATTGTAGATAGTAGAGTCAACCGCCCTTTTGGATTTGGTCTCAAACAATTATAGTTCAAACTACTCATCAAAATGTAGCTCTTCAAGATATTCAAAAATGTCAGGGCATGAATGGGATTTGAACACGGGAGATATAGAGCTCTCTTGACGACGAATTCTTGAAATAAAATTGGGATTTTCATAGATGTGCGGAGGATCTGGATCTGGATTAGCTCTGGTATATCTTCTAGAAGCCAGCGTGCTATTGAGAGCAATCCGACGACACAACCAACTCACTCAGCCTATCAAATCCTAAGATTATCATCCAGAAGCTTAGAATTATGAAGAAGTAAGGGGAGTAATTTGTTCCCTAGTGGAGTCGCCACTATGTTAGCACCTAAATCCACCTTAGGGTTAAGGAAAGAAAAATTCAGGGTAACCACAAACCACGCTCAGTCTAGTAGCTAGCCCTACAAGAATAAGGGAGGGCTCTCTTCGAGTCACGCTCAACGAATAAGTAAAACAAAATGGTCTGAGATGACTTACAGTGAAATATTGATCTTAGGCTAGTAAGTAAATATGGATACAAGAAGAAATTTTTTATGAATGACTGAGTTTCTGGGATGGTATGGGACCAACGGACAGTAATGAGCAGAGAATTTAATACAAAGGTACAGATTACTTCGTGAGGCAAGACAGGCGGAAATTCTAGCAATTTAGTTTGAAATAATGTGGAACGGAGAGATTGCTTAGGAGGGTGAAAAGGGCATAAGTATATGAATCCTTTTCAACAGAAGAAAAACACACAGCGTGAAACTTTCCCACAGGCAGAGCAATAAAAATTAATTGTACCTTATCTTACTCAGAAAATTTCACTGGAAATGAATATGAACGAACTATGAAACATAATGAAATGCATATGAAACATAAGGAAAAACACATTTGCTACACTCATAACCACATGAATGTCATGAAACAGAGCCGCTGCCTTTCATTAATCCTCTGCCAAAATATACAATGAAGAAACAAAGTTTCTTTCCCACAGTCTCCTAGAAATTACAAGCCAACCAACCCTTTGCAAATGGTTTGCATACAATAAATAGACTATTGCATGAGGAAATAGAACGACCTAGAGTTGGGGAGCTTCTCAAATCATTACAAAATGGAGATGGAAAGCCAACCATTAGCTACAGGTGCAACGTTACAAAAATGACAAATGGCTTGGGTGACTGTTTTCCTTCCTTTTCCACTTGGATAGAAGCCAAACTATTTAAATTTTTCCTTAGTTGCCAAAAAAGTGAAATTTAGATGAGCGGGCCCACTTGGAGAAAGTCGCGAATCGAAATTTCGCGAAACGGAGTTGAATTTGGCCTTTTTCTCTATATGCGTCGCGCCCAATTCTATATGTGTTGCACCACTTTGGATGCTGTTTTGTGGTACCTGTAGGAGTCCAAATTGTGTGCAAGTGTGATTATTGGAAAGCTTGGCCTGTCTACTTTCCAACCCAAGTGGAATTTCGGAATTTTGTGCTCATTTTCCCCTCCAAATCTTCATTCTGCCAAGACTGCTACCTGTGTGTCAAAATAAGGGCTGAGAGGTCATTTTTTGAGTGTTTTTGACCTCCTGGAGACTCAAATCATGCCCAAATTTCTTTTCCATGCACCAATAGTCGTGATTTTGCATGCTGAATCCAAAAATGCAAACCATTTGCAATTTGGAGCTCCCAATCCTAAGCGTCGCGCCAGTGGCGCGGCGCACAGGGAGAAAAAACCTGTGTTGTGACCAAAAATTTACCATGTGACCAAAATTGACCCAAATTTCTTGAAATTTGGGCTAGATATCCTCTATGAGGTACTATGTTGGGCCACAGAGGCTTCAACCAAGATTCGAAGCCGATCTTGCTCTTTGCCTCCTTTGCCTCTTTGTCGCTTTGCTCATTTTTGCCTTCAAGCTCATTATACGAGCCTTTGAACTCATGTTCCATGCCCTGTAATGATAAACCATCCACCTTAGTATGGTTTTGTCCCTATCGGCCTTCTCTAGCAGTCTCTCAAGGTGGACGTTGATGCGCTCGAGCCAAGACTCTCAGTCATTGTTAATCTCTTGCTCCAATGGAGTGAGCTCAATCCTCCTATGTTGGGCAGCTTGGCGATTCTCACGGATGCTTTGTAGCTCCATGATCTCATGCTGGTCCTCAATCTGTTTGTTCCTCTTCTCCAAATACCTGATAATCCATTTGGCCCTCTCCAAATTGAGTGACAAGTCTTGGATCTCCATTTTCTGCTCCTGGATGGTCCTCCTGAGTTTGGTACTCTCCTCATCTGCATCATCATCATGAATGAGGATGAATTCGGTCTCTTTCTCACCTGATGGCCCCTTGTCATGCATGGGCCTCTTGCCCTTGTCCTATACCTGCGTTTCCGATGTCGGAAGCGAGGCCCCTTCCACCCCGAGCGGAGATAACACTCGCTTTGCTGCTGCAAACAAGTGCCTACTGCCTCTCTGATATGTGATGAATACTGGCATAGTAGTGGTCTCATGGCGCTCATACTGATGAGAAGGACCACCTATCTCATGCTTAACCTCCGATAATACCTGTGAAGTGCTGAAGAGGTCACGGGAGATGAAGTCATCCCAAGTAATTCCCTGCAATCCCAACTAATGATCCACCAAAATCCAGATAAGAGCAAAGTGATAAACACTGTTAAGTTGCTGTTGAGGGGTCTTGTGTTGCATGAAGTATCCTTAACATGATGGGGAAGGGTGATATCTCTCAACTCACATTAAATGATATAGGAGAATTATGTGTTCATCTCTCAAGAGGGAAATCCAAAACTGGGAAAGGTCCAAGAGATCCTTCTCTTGTTAGAGTAAATAAATTTGCAACTAGATCAGTGAGTAGGGCAAAAATTGGTAATATGCTTGATGAATTCAAAACAGCTATTCTAGGGAGTCTTAGTGAGAAAATAGGCACCCTTAAGTTGCAAAACAAGCAAAAAACCGAGGTTGATGCTATAGCTATTTTCTGTCCAAAATGCAAAAAAAAAAAAAAAAACATGCTCTAAGAGAATGCCCTTTGGATGAAACAATTATAGAGACTTGTATGATTTTCTCATAGAATCATGAAACAAAGGGTTGTCCTTCGATTCCAAGCCTTAAGGTTGTTTTTCAAGAAGAAATAGTTCCAAATTCAGTAGAACCTATTTGCTTTGTCTCTAGAAAACCTTGGCGGGGGCCACCTAATCAGGAATTCTTGGCAACAACCTTGGCCTCAACCTCAATCTCAATCTCGATCTCAACCTTGGGCACAAGGAGTATAAAATCCTTATAGGAGATTTTCTCAATATTATCAATATCCTCCATCATATCAGAATTATCCTTCCCCCACACATTCCACAACAAAATCAGCATCCACAACTTCAAAATCAGAACCCTCAACTTTCGTTACCATTTCCACAACAAAACCAAAGTCTTCAACTCTTACTGCCATTTCAGCACAAACCAAATCAACTACCTACCCAACCATTAGCAAACCCAAACAATAAAAATCCTCAAAATACTCACATGGTGGAAGGACAACAACTTCCAACTTATATGATCACTCCTCTAGATCTCAATGATGTTCAATTAAGAACTGGTAGGATATTAGAAAAGGAAAGACCTTCTATAGTTATTCAGGAACAAGAAAATTCTGAGGAAGATTCTCTATAGCCCAATAAAAGTTTTGAGGGAACATCTCTCCAAAACCAAAATACTAAAAATGAAAACAAAAAGAACCAGTGAAATCAACTCCTATCATTGAGTAGCCAGTATCTACTTCTACACCTCCTTTTCCTGAAAGATTACAAGTTGATAGAGGAGTAGAAAAGCAGATCATGTTGCCCAATTATGATTTTGTAGATGAATTGAAAAATGTCTGTATCAAAATTCCTTTGTTAAAAGCCATTAAGTAGATTCCAATCCTAGCTAAAACAATAAAGGAGTTGAGCATAAAGAAACCAGGAAGAAAAGCAAAAGAAATAAAAAGAATTCACCTGGTTGGAAAAATAGCAGATATAATTATGGGATAAATTTCCATACAAAAACATGTAGATCGAAGAAGTCCAACTGTGAAAACACATATCAATGGAGTTGAAATTCCAAATACATTGATTGATTTAGGGGCAACAATAAACATCATGAGCAAACAAACCATGGAACAACTCAAGCTTCCTAATCTTCTTTATGCCCCTACATTACTGCAATTAGCGAACATATCTGTAATTAAACCAGATGGAGTGTTAGAAGATATTTCAGTATCCTTATATTCTTGGGAAAATCCTATTGATTTTATTATCTTAACGCCCAAGAACAATCTAGGAGGACATCCACTCATATTAATAAGACCTTGGCTGGCCATAGCTGATGCTTTCATTAGTTGTAGATCTGGTGATATGTATATTTTTGATGGGAATTCAACAAAGAAATTCACTCTATATCCTCTAGCAAGAACAATCACAGAAATAGATGACAAAGAATGATTGATGATGAAAACGACATTCATCCTTTCTTTACTATTTCAGATATTAGTGAAGATAGTCAAATCTTAAATACAATGGAAAATTTTGAATCATCTCTAGAATATGAACATGATCAATTTCAAGAAAAATCCAATATTGAATATTTGTCATCCAGGCAAATGTCTTTTTATTCTATGGAAGAATTTGGGAGCTCTACAATTGAAATCTTTCTAGGGAGAACATTGAACATAAACAATAACTTGGAGAAATTACAACCGGAAAAGCTAATCAAGACATTACAACAACATTCTGTTGCATATGCATGGAAATATATTGACATGAAAGGAATTAGTCCTAAGACTTCCATACATCACATCTATATTGAGGAAAATTGTAGACATATCACACAACCTCAAAGAAGGATGAATCCAAATCGTAGGGAAATTGTGAAAGAAGAGATTCAAAAACTACAGAATGTAAACTTCATTTACCCAATTTCAGACAGCCAATGGGTTTCCCATTTAATGATTGTTCCTAAAAATAATTGTAAATGGAGGGTGTGCATTGATTACCAAGAACTGAATAAAGTTACCCTTAAATATCATTTTCCTTTGCCCTTTGTAGATCAAGTGTTAGATACATTAGCAAGTAAGAAGTATTTCTCATTCTGGATGGTTTTAGTGGTTATAATTAGATTCAGGTGGCACCTGAAGATCAAGATGAAACCACATTTACTTGTCCATGGGGTACTTATGCCTACTGAGTACTTCCTTTTGGGTTATGTAATGCACCTGAAACATTCCAAAGAGCAGTACTAGGAATTTTTTCTGATCTAATACATGATTGTGTAGAGGTATATATGGATGATTTTACAGTCTATGGGAATACATTTAAGAAGCATTGGAAAATTTGGAAAGAGTTCTTAAAATATGTAAGGAAGCAAACTTTTCACTAAGCCATGAAAAATGTTTTATAATGTTTACAGAAGGTATTGTTTTAGGGTATCACATTTCAGGAGATGGGATTAAAGTTGATAAATCTAAAGTAGAAGTCATCTCTAAATTATCAATTCCAAGTTACCAAAAGGATGTTCGAAGTTTTCTAGGATTCATAGGATACTATAGATGATTTATAGAAAATTTCACTAAAATAGCATCCCCACTCTTCAAATTACTCACCAAGGATTGTGAATTCAATTGGAATCCTGACTGCCAGTTAGCATTTGAGACTTTAAAAACAATAATTTCTAAAGCACCCATCTTGAGAGGTCCAAATTGGAAACTACCTTTTCATATTTCAACAAATGCTTCAAATACAGCTTTGGGAGCTGTATTAGGACAAAAAGACTTGATTCCCTATGCCATCTACTATACAAGTAAGAATTTGACTCCCATTGAGTTGAATTATACTATAACTGAAATGGAATTTTTAGATGTTGTTCATGTAATCAACAAGTTCAGACATTATATAACAAGCTATGAAACCTTTTTCCATACATATCACTTTGCAATTAGATATTTAATGAACAAACCTATTACTAATGGTAGAGTTACAATATGGCTTTTACTCTTGCAAGAATTCAATATTATTGTGCTAGATAGACCTGGAAAACAAAACACAGTTGCTGATTTCTTGTCCAGAATTCAGAATATCAAAGATGACACTCTGGTTGAAGATAAGTTTCCTGATGAATATATTTTTGCAGTGAATACTCAAACTCCTTGGTTTGCAGATATTTCCAATTACTTAGTCACGGGGAAATCGCCTTCACATTTGTTTCCTAGAGAAAAAAAGAAAAAGCATTCAAATAAGTGCAAGATACTCATGGATCACTAATGAATTGTATAAAACAGGCCCATATCTTATGATCAAAAGATGTGTTATGGAAAATGAAATGCCTGAGATTCTTAAGGCATGTCATGATGAGTCATGTGGTGGACACTTTGCTGACAACAGGACAACCTATAAAATCCTTTCTTTAGGATATTATTGGCCATCCATCTTCAAAGATGCCAAAGAATATGTCAGGAGATGTGACAGCTGCCAGAGGGTAGGGAAACCTTCTCCTTCAAATGAAATGCCACTTCAAATTCAGGTACTCATTGAACCTTTTGAAAATGGGCCTTAGATTTTGTTGGGCCAATTAATCCTTCATCTAAGGAAAAGAAGTATATATTGGTATGCACTGATTATGTCACTAAATGGGTAGAGGCCAAAGCATTGCCTTTTGCTAATGTAAAACATGTAGTTAATTTTCTTTTTTAGGACATCTTCACTCGTTTTGGTGTTCCAAGAGAAATTGTGACAGATCAGGGATCTCAATTTGCATCTAAAATGGTGAAGGGCCTTGTGGAAGATTACAAGATCAAACATAGGAAATCTACTCCCTATCATCCACAAGAAAATGGTCAAGTTGAATCTAAAATAAGGTAATTGAAGGAATTCTCACTAATACTGTGCATCTACATAGAATAGATTGGGCAGAAAGGCTTCTTGAAGCCTTATGGGCCTACAGAACTACATGGAGGAACACAATGGGACATACGCCTTATGGACTTGTTTATGGGAAACAAGCACTATTCCCTATAGAGTTTCAAATCAAAACCTTCAAGATGGCAGTCCAATTGGGATTGGATTTATCAGAGGCACAGAAACATAGATTAGAGCAACTCAATGAACTTGATGAAATCAGGAAAGATGCAGTCCAAAGAACCAATATTGTCCAACAACAGAGGGCTAAATGGCATGATAAATATATTAAGGAGAAGAAGTTTCAAGCAGGAGATTGGACACTGTTGTTCGATTCAAAATTTAAAGATTTTCAAGGGAATTTTCAGACTCATTGGCTTGGGCCATATGAGATTGAAGAAGTCTTTAACAATGGAGCAGTGAGAATAAGAACAATAGATGAGGAAAAGGTACCTATTCTTTTGAATGGTCATTAGTTGAAGATATATCAAAAATCAATTTCAAGAGAGGAGTTCATTAAGATTTTCCAGGATAACTCTAAAATGAAGCTAGTGAAGAAGAATCCTTCTTCTCCACTAACTTAGTATTTATTTTTCCTTAAAAAATGATGATAAAAAAAATTGATAATAAAATGTATAAGGTTGAAAACCAATCATTGATTGGCATACTTATACAAAAAATATAGGGTGAAAATCAGAGATTTTTGACATCCTATATTTTCCATTTCCTTTCTGTCATAAGTAGTGACAAAAAGCTACATTTATTTGCAGTATAGAGTCTGCAATTTCATAGTCTCATTCCATCTCATTCTGTTTTCATTCTGTTTTACAGTTCCACTTCATCTTACTGTCATATTTCATTTACATTTTATTTTTATAGTTTTACTCCATTTCACCCTATTTTTCATTTTATTTTACATCTCATTCCATCTCACTGTCATAACTCATTTCCATTTTATTTTACATCCATATTTCATAAGCCATATCTCACATTTCCTTCTTTTCACATTCTACAGTTGATTCCATTCCGCAACTAATTTGATTCTGCAGCTACAGCTTACTTATCAGATCTGGCACAATTGTACAACTCACAAATAAATCATGAATGCGGGGAAATTGAAGAATCAAGTTTTGGAGATCAACCATGCTCAAAGTACCTACAACTCAACACCAAAAGAATTATCAAGCAAAAGGTTAAGTTCTAAAGGTAAAATGCAAATTTATTTCAAACAGCAAGTCATAAACATAAGTCATGTATAATATGAATGATCATATGTCTCCTTATCAAGTCATCATTTAATTTGACTACCATTTCATGATACCACATATCTGCAACATCTTCCACATTTGATACCAAATGGTCAATAATGATTTCATCATACCACACCTCCACTACTTTGTACTTAAAAGGTCTCTAATAACTCCATCTGTTAACAGTCAAAACCACGACATGACCAATGTATTAATGTCTCTCCAAACCCTCACCATCTACTTATTCCATACAAACCTATAGTTCTTTTTCACCATATCCACAATCAGTCCATTTCATAGAATAGGAGAGTAACCCTGGAGGTTAGAAAATTCTACGAAATAGAGACCATGGGACTCATTGTCAGGGCAGAGCTCGTAGGGGAAAATTTTATGGAAGGGTACCCAAAACTCAAGGAGATGTTGCAGAAGACTGGATGGCTCAATTTCATTGAAAATTTTCATGGATATCACAAGGAGATCACAAAATCTTTTTCTATATCATTCGATGGTATAGAAGCAAAGATTAGAGACATTAAGTTTGCAGTAACAGAATCTTACATAGGAGAGGCTACATAACTACCAAGACTTGGTGAGATATGGTTCAAAAACAAAGAATTTCACAGTGGATCATGGAAAGTAATCCTCAGGAACACAAGTATGGATGTCACTATGTTTAGAAAAGGAATTCCTATTTCAGCATTAAAAAATAAATGGAGAAGCATGCTTTTGATATTACAAAAATTTATTACCTATGAGGGAAGATTCAGATGCATGTATGTTTATCATATACGTTTATTGATGAACTTTCTAGAAAATGGAAACATCAACCTTTATTTATTCCTTCTAAATAGTCTAAGGAGGATGGCTTCAAATGTAGAGAAGAAAATAGAATCCCTGGAGACAACCATGTACCATCATGGGTTGGTCAAAATACTAGTTGAGTATCATCTGAAAATAATAGGAGATACCTGGGAAAATTTTCTGATAAGAAACCATTTCCAAGAGGCACCGGAATCTCCTGAAGAAGATAATATTAGAAAGAGTAGGAGAAAGAAGACTAGTCTAACCATTCAAAGCAACCCTGAGCCCTCAGTACAGAAAAATGATGAAGAACCAATCTTTGAAAAATTAACAGAGATCAGGGATCAAATCAAGCAGAAGAGGAAGATAAAAAAGAAAGTTGGTGGAATTACTGAGAACAAACCTTAATCTCTGTTACAACAAGATGATGAACAACTAATCTCTAAAAAATTGACAGATATTAGGAAACAAATCAAGAGGAAGGAAAAGATAGGAAAGGAGAAAAAGGGTACAAAGGAGGAGAACATAAACCCCCTACAACTTAGAAGGAGCTCTAGACTCCAAGGCATAGTAAAGAAGGTATCATCAAAGGGAACAAAGTTCATAAATCTAGAAGAAGAAACCCCAGTACCATCTCCTAAATTTGTTCCATTTACATACAGCCCTCAAAAGTCTCCTAAATAGTATTTTGAAGGCATCCCCAACAGAGGATCCCCAGGCATAGACCCAGTGCAGCAACAAATTTATGATTACATAGAATCATTGGAAAAGAAAAGCGCCTCAATGGATCCAGGATCCTTAGCCAATCCAGAACAACCTGTCAATCCACAAGAACCTCTGACTGACTCTCTCAAACATGAAATCTATTAGTTAGAGATATTGAACAGGCATATCAAGAAAGAAAATGAAACCCTGAAGGAACAAAGAAAATTGGATAAGCCATTCATGATAATACAATACTGCACCTAGGGCTATGGTACAAGAAGAATAGGAAGTTGAAGAGGAAGAATAGAAACTTGAACAAAACAGTCATCAATCTTAAATACAGAGTTCTCATGAAGAAACCCAGGATGGCAGTCACTTCAAAGAGGAGCAAGAGAAGAAAGTTAGATGTACTAGCAAAGGTATCTAAGCAGATGCAATAGGAAAGAACAATTCACAGTTTTGGAAAAATTGCATGGGGCCATGCAATGATTTTGTAGTGGGGGTATGTTGGACCTCAGAATTACTCTCTCTTTGACAACTTTTCTCACTTCTTTCTCTTGTTTTCCCATAAAAGACAGATCCCCATCACTGATAAATGATAGATTTTGTCTCGAGGAAAACATTAAATGATTGACATCTTATACTTTTATGTTTTTTCTATTTGAAATAAGTTTTTGCAAATTAGCTACGGAACGTAGCCCATTCTGCAGCTAATCGTGTGTTCCATGGCTACTTCCATGGTTGAACAGGTTACAGGTGTCAAACGAGCAAACCGACAACATGGGCACCTCTGGAATTGTCTCAACATGGATCCTGTCCTAGTCACCTAGCCTAGATTGACAAAAAAGTCAACGTAATACCACAGTCAAAGGTGGATTCAAACGAAGAAACCTATAACCAATAGGACTCTATGTCCACTCTTTGTGGCTAATTAATAAATCCAATAGCTTTATTACAACATTAACTTGAACCAGCCACCAGTGATAACAGTTTTATGCAGCCATCTTGCTGACTTAAAGTCACCTGTAGCTGATCAACCATTTACGCAGATCTGTTGCAATACATGGAGACCACCTATAGCTAAATTCTCTCAAAAGACAGTTAGGAATGTTTTCTTTAAATATCAGTTGTACAGAACTAAGAAAGGCTTCAAATTTTTGTATGTATTAAGCTCAAATTTACAGCTCTGTATATTTGGAACTTATTTTCCTATTAATAATATGAAGTCGTGTTTAACCAAGTGATCATTTGAAAGAGTATCTTCAACTAGTTAGCAGCTCAACTCAGTCAATTGCAAAGGGCCCCTGCATTGAAGGAGGTTTTTCTTTTTTCTTTTATTTTTTTTTGTTTACTGTTCAGTTTAGTTTCATTATTTACTATTAGCATAATTTGTAGCTTAGGTTGATTCCCTGTAGTTTGTTTTCTTTTAATTATGTTCAGTAGCATAATGTTAGAATTCAATGGTACAGTCTCGTTTATCCTATCTATTTCATAAATGAAACTTGTTTTGTTTTAACAGGGTAAGGTGGAAAAGTAACAAGGATGCATTGTTGATTAGTTTACTTACTATTTGTTTCCTCTGTCATTTATTTCCTAGTTCAGATTGCCAATGCACTGTGTGAATAAATGTTTTTGGTCACCATTTCAAGCTGATATCCATCCAAAACTAAATGGTTAAACTTTCACTTCACACGGGGATTGAAATCAATTAGTTAGTCTCTGCATATTTGATTTAGTTCTCTAAACTATAAAGTACAATAAATTTCTTGTTTGCCATCTCAAGAAAGTTATCTTTGAAAATTGAAGGCTTGGACAACTAAAAGTGCTTTAATCAGCTTCATTCTCTGTAATTATTTCAATTTTCCTTACAACTTCACCTTTTAATTTTTGACTTAGGATTAAATGACAAGATAGGATAGATGCTCTATTTTTCCTTCCTTTAACTTAGATTTTGATTAGTTCACCTATTAGAAAAATTTAGACTTAGTTTCTCATAATTCAGATTGTACATCATTAGGAATCAAGTAAACCCCCAAAACAAAACAATATAAAAATACAAAACAACGAAGTAAGAAGGGTTAACTAGGACATATAGTGCACTACACTTCATCAGCTTATGAGCCTCGATTGATAATTTATGCAAAGCAATTTAGGAAACTAAATTGACTAAAAATTGGCTAAGATCCAGAGTCAGTGAGATATCCTTCTACGCGCATTGGGACAGACAACAACAGACAATGCAACCTCTACCAGAATGGGAGAAAGCACACCTCCTGGATCACTTTCCATGGTGCTCAATACACTGCAAATGGAAGAAGCAAACTCAGGTTTCCTTCCATTCCTACTTTCATTTGAAGTTTTCAAATGCAATGTTCATAACTGTTTGGTTGATTCCAGTGCGGCAGCCAACGTCATACTGCTCTCCATTTCTAAGAAGATCAATGCACAGTGGATCGAGACATCCACACAGATCATCTAGCTTGATCAAACATCAGTACCAACCATTGGTGAATTGTGAGACATAATCATATGACTATCCCATGACAGTCGAGTCCACTAATGCATCAACATAGTTGTTGTGGCCATACTGAAAGTATATGGTCTATTACTCGACAGAGACTGGTCCAACAAGCTAGATGAATATTTTGCTACAGACTGGTCTCACATGTGGCTTTCGTACAAGGGAAAGTGCAACCAAATCTGGGTAGAATCTGAGAGGTACATGAAACATATGTCACTCCCATCAATGGAGGGAATGAACCATTGGACTTCGTAGAACTCATGTTAAGCACCTGCCTCCTTGAGACAACATTGGGGTGTTATCCTACACGAATAGAACCAACCCCACTAGACATGCAATTCGGACTCCTTCCTTGCCCAAGTGATGGTAATGAAACTTGCACATCACATTGTACCAATAGTAACAGTAGTAGCAGCAAAACTATCACATCAAGCGATCCATGTACAGATGACTTGTGGACCATGTACTTTGATGGATCAAAGACATAGGACGGATCAAGATTCGGTTGTGTTCTAGTCGACCCTGGCAAAAGGAAGCATCTGGTTTCAAGTTTCTTGGAGTTCGAGTGCATGAACAATGTAGTAGAATATGAAGCACTCATGTTGGGCTTGTAGAAATCCATCATCCTCAACGTGACCATACTCAAAGTGGTAGGTGATTCAGAGATAGTGGTACAGTATGTACGTAACACCATTCACTATTTATCACCACATTTCAAAAGTTACCAACAAGAGGTATGGTGGCTAGTCTCAAAATTCCAAGCATTTAATATCATTTTTGTCCCACGCACACGCAATGCAGCTGCCAATGCACTAGCATATGTAGCTTCAAGAATGTCACTGATTAGGGATAGATTTACTATTGAAATTTTGTACAAACCATCTATCCCAGACAACATAACTAACTTGCATGTATTTAATAATGATCAACAGATACTTCATTTCATGTCCAACGCTGATGTCTTCAAAATTGCAGTGATAGACGATGACGAGCACGAGCACTCTCTGCAAGCGGAAGCTTGTAACATGAAAGGCCACATTATCACAAAAGGTGCGGCAACATTGGAAAATATATATGACTAGCAAGAACGGTTTCATGGGCCAAGGAACAACAAGACCCATAGTTCCACCATGAGGCACGAACTGATAAACTTGGGAATAGAACAAGATCCGAAGTTTGTCTATCTTGGTACATTTTGTACACCGTAAGAGAGGCAAGCCTTTATCCGCTTGTTCAAACAGTACCGAGATGTGTTCGCATGGACGTATGATGATCTGAAAACTTATGACTCATGTATCATCCAACATATCATCCCAATCAAAGAAGGGGTTAAGCCATATCAATAGAAGCTGAGGAAAGTACATCCGTCACTTGAACCCCTCATCCAGAAAGAGATTACTAAGTTGTTGGATGCACGTATCATATACAAAGTTCGACATTCCACATGGGTCTCCAACCTTGTTCCTGTACGAAAGAAGTCTGGGGAAATCTGCTTATGTGTCAATTTCTAGAACGTAAACCGCACCTTGGACAAAGACAACTACCCCATGTTGTCTATGGACCATATTTTGAAAACAATATCTGGGACAAAAACATTTTCTCTTCTTGACAGTTTCTCAGGATACAATCAGGTTCTAGTATCAGAACCTGACAAACTCAAAACTAATTTTCGTACCAAGTGGGGTATGTTCGCTTATAGACAAATGAAATTTGGGCTTGTAAATGTAGGAGTGACATTTCAGCGCACCATGGACATCTCCTTTTGTGGACTCATTGGACAGAGCTCGGTGGTATACCTTGATTATGTGATTGTTTTCTCAAGAAGATGAGAAGACCACATACGCCACCTTAAGAAAATCTTTGAGCGATGTCGGAGATACGGGATTTCCTTGAATCCAAAAAAGAGCGTATTTGTAGTGTCGGAGGGGAACCTCCTCGGACAAATTGTTTCCAAAAGTGGGATCAAGGTGGACCCATACTAGGTCCAAGCCATTACAGAGATTCCTTACCCAGTCAACAAGAAATCCATGCAATCCTTCTTGAGCAAAATAAACTTCCTCTGGAATTTCATCTCCGATTATGCACAGATAGTTAAGCCCATGTAGGACATGTTCAAGAAAGATGTAGTATACAGCTGGGGTAAGAAGGAAAAGTATGCATTCACCCAAATCAAGCAAGCAATCACAGAAGCGCCTACACCTTACAACCCATACTTCAAGAAAAATTTCCCGCTATACACCTTCACTTTCAATAACTCATTAGCTGCAGTAATCACTCAGAAGGACGGAGCTAATGATGAATGTCCCATCTCCTTCATGAGTGCATGAATGTAGGGACCAGAGATCAACTACCCTGCCATTGACAAACAAGCTTATGCAACCTACAAGGTGGTGAAACACTTTAGGCCCTACTTGCTAAAGAACCACTACATAATCTTCGTTCTCCACCCAGCAGTCTGCAAATTTCTTGTACAACAAGAACTGGGTGAATGATGTGCGAACTAGATGATAGGCTTGTAAGAATATGATCTTGAAATCAAGCCAGTGCACATGATCAAAGGACATGGGATCTACAAACTTGCAGCTGAAGAAGTGCATGCTTTGGAGAATGAATAAGAGCTCATTGGTTGGGAGAAGGAGATTGAGATGTATGACATAAGGCAAGAAACACCCACTGAAGACGAGGCCTCTTGGTATGCAGATGTGCGCCACTACCTTGAGCACGACACCATGCCCTCTCACTTTTCTATCAGATAGAAGAGGTAATTGCACCTAAAAGCATTAGCATATCAGTCGATGCATGGAGTGCTTTACAAAAAGCACAGTAATGGAGCTTTGCTCAGGTGCCTGGAGGCACATGAATCAAAGAAGGTACTTCAAGATCTGAACGACAGACCTGCCAGGGGTTACTTTGCGGGAAATACCACTGCACACAAAGTCATGCAAGCCAGTTTTACTGGCCCACATTATTCAAGGATGCACATGCTTATGCCCGCAAGTGCTTGATCTGTCAACTATACATTGTAAGAACATGAAGATCAGCAGCCCCACTGCACCATGTTGCAGTGACCAAATCATTCCAACAGTGGGGCTTGGACATCATTGAGGAAATTTTCAGTCATTCATCAAAACAACACCGCTATATCAT
Organism: Pinus taeda; assembly: GCA_000404065.3. Taxonomy (NCBI): domain Eukaryota; kingdom Viridiplantae; phylum Streptophyta; class Pinopsida; order Pinales; family Pinaceae; genus Pinus; species Pinus taeda. Next base: position 44,964 of record APFE031336710.1, on the reverse strand, counting down.
AACAGAAACTAACTACTTCACATGGTGGACAGAAGCAATTTCGCTCAAATAAGTGAACGACTCGAAGGTCATCATATTTCTCCAGTAGAGCATCATCTCACGCTTCGGAATTCTAGTATCACTTGTCTTTTATAATGCAACTTATTTTTTGTCTTTGAAACTCTATGGCTTTTCATTACAGAGGGGTATTATGCTAAAGCATTCATCTAACTACTACCCGCAAGGAAATGGTCTAGCAGAGTCCATGAATAAAAAACTCATCCTTATAATCAAGAAGATCGTTTTCTCTGAGCAGCGTAACTGGCATACCGCCCTAATGAATGCATTATGGGCTGACTGTGTAACACCCAAGCCTTCTCTGAATACCTCACCGTACTTCCTAGTTTATGGTAAAGAAGCTATCCTTCCGCCAAATATATACTTGCTTTCACTTCAGCTTTCCCAAGAATCCCAAGGCAAGCCCTGCCATCTAGTTTAGCGGAGGATGGATGCTCTCCATAAGATTTAGGAAGAAAGGATGAAAGAAAAATAAAAATTCACACTCCACCATAACCATATCAAGAGATGGTTCTATAAGAAGTTTGCAAGGAAATCTAACTTCGATGTTGGTGACTTAGTTTTGGAATGGGATAAGCCCCATGAAGACAAAGGAAAACATATGAAGTTCTAGTCCCTGTGGATTGGTCTGTACACAGACCACGAGAAGCTTAGCCCACACACGTATTCTTGCAATCACTTAATAAGAGGATTGACAACCTTCCTGTCAATGGCCAAGATCTCAAGCATTATTTTCAATAGGCCAGGCCGCGCCCACGCCATGTATATAGTCTGTTTGCTACTAGTTGTTTTCATCTTGTTTGCTTTGCTTATTATCTTTATTTTGATTTGTTTGATTCTTATTACTATTTTTGTTCTCTTTCATTTTGTTTGGTTGATATATTACTATTTTTGTTTCCAGAAATAAGTGCTACCAACTACTATGTTTTGGTTTCTGAATAGAGTACGTGGCTGAAATTTGAAGAAACTTGTGACACTATAGCACTTGGCCAGTCTTATGTCCATCCTCTCTGTGCTTGGTTGTAACCTTCGGCTAATGAAGTCTTGACGGAAAAGATGAACCATCCACAAGGGAAGTTTTGGTCCAACCATGAACCTATGTCCACACTAGGAAGCCCCATGCCTGTACTCAGCCTTCTGCTCTGTGTGTTCAAGCTCATCCAACTAGTAGAAACGAAAAAGGGGGAAATATAAACGAGAAAACCTATGTCAAAGGTCTTACATGCTTCTCTAAAGGAACAACCTCTTTTTCTCTCAATAATTCAAGATCCCTCTTCTGCCCCAAAAATAAATAACTGCCTCTGCACAGTCCACTTGAAAAATACAAAGGCGAAAGAAGACAAAGGCTTCCTGCATAAAGAGGTGAAGCATGCAACTCCACCGGGGTACTGTTCAGACTCGCTAGCAGTGGAGAAATGTGTGTGTTCTTGCGTGACTTCATCAGGATACTGTCCAGGCCTACTGGCAGCAGAGCAACACCAGAGATGAAAACTTATACTCTTAAAATCTTCAACTCACGAGCTAAACTACCCTTCCTGGATTAAAAACACTGAGATCTAAGCTGAACTTTTGATTTCGTTTGACTGAGTCATCAAAGGTTGAACCATGTATGTCCATGGGGTAAGTGGGGAAGCCAAAGTAACCCACACAATGATTCAATACTCCACGAAAGACCAAGGCCCTGTGCTAGCAATGAACATAAACATTGAAGCTGGAGTTCTACCAGTGTTTCGCCAAGTGTTATAGCAGCTACAACCACCCTCCAAAATTTTGGCCTGCACCCAATTTCAAAGCCTCCCCTAAGAGTTTCACTTAATGACTACATACACTCGTTTTCACTCATTGAGCTCGTGTGAGTCCTAGCACCTGCCTTGCTTGTTCATTTCATTCAATTTTCTGCATGTTCGTGTCTAAGTCATGCTTGTGACCATGTTCTGGCTATGCTTGGGGTCTTCGCTTCATGTGTGCTTGTTGTGTTTGCTATGAAGGCATCTGTCGCACTCACACATTGAGTCACATTCACTGTTGCACAAGCGCTGTCAAGGTCGATCAATAATCAGTCACAAGTGTCACGCTTGTCAATTGCACTTTCAGTCAGTCATGTTGAGCATGTGTGTATGGATGATTTGAGTCATCTCGTTGTCAAGTCACGAGAGTGTGTGTTTGCATGATCACCTATGCATCTTTTGATTGTCCACACACTTAGTCATTTTTTGTTGAATTCTGATGACTGGACTCTTCTCTAATAGCCAAACCATCACCCCGTTATCAACTCGATTGAATGTCACCAAGAATAGTGCAGAAGCACCAAGCAAGTCTTTCCAAGCTACATTGATCATAAGCAATTCAATCCGCCCACATGCTAGCCACCTGGAGAGTCAGTGTTGGCTTATTGGGGCTTGACCCAGGTTCATAAGTGATTTAGCCAAGCGAATCCCAGTACTACTGGCCCTTTCGGCAACAGTCCGTGGAGCACGGACTGAGGTCTCACCCCAAGTAGTATGGGAGGATGCTAGAACCAGGTTTCCACACCCTTGGGATGTCTGATGGGATTCTAGAGGTCCGCGGTCTGACCTATCGCTGCCCGCACTTGCGATCCCTTCACAACCTGCAGTGTAGCTTCCGCGTAACACTGCTCGAGGCATGACTCATATAATACCCAAGCTTCTTGCTTATTAACCGATTACTTAGCTTATGTGTGCTAGATTTATTGTTATTACAGCATATTCATCAACCATAATAGTACGTGCAATACATAAATGACTACAACAATAAAGAAGATAATGCACTACAAATCCACAGGAATATGAATCAACTTCTCTTTTATTAACTTCCAATTTTGCTTACAACCTTGACACCACCCTGCGCACTTAGCTGCAAGGGTCCGCGCACTCAGCTGCGGACTCTACTAGGTGTCTGCGCACTCAGCTGCAGAGCCTCTACCTCCTACTACAACCCAAGACACTTAGACTTCTACTCTAAGCTCGAACCATTCCTTTGCTATTTTTCCTATCATCGACTTACCTTACAACTTAGAGCGTGCTCTATTCATACAATCCCATGGTCTTGCGGACCATGGGTAGGCCGACTTTACACTAATTTACAATACAATGCTTAGGGGGAACAACTTATGACTCAATTGTACACTTCGTGCTCCGCGCCCAAAATTCACAGAGTTCTACACCATATTTGACCAAAACTTGGGCTTTGAGCCCCAATACCTACTGTGGGGGGATTCCATGCCCAACAGGCCCACAACACAATCATCGTGACTCATCCCAAGTCACTCTGTTGGTGCAGCGATCTTGGCACGGAGCCCCTCCAATTGTTCCTTCACTTCCCTGAGGTCTATGGCGCACTAATCTGCAGTCTGTTGGACCTGCTCCACTCTCTTGGCCGACGTCTTGCTATCAAGGGAAACTTCCTGTCTTAAGGCATGCATCGCCTTCATCTATGTGAGCTTTCCTTCGATGTCTGCAGTGATGAGGAAGCCCTCGTCAATCCAAGGTTGGACAGACGCTTTAAGGACCGCCTCTTTCTACCGTGTGGCATCCACCTGTTCCTTCAATGCCTTTGCTTGTTGTAGCTTCGCAAGCCACTGGGTCAAAACAACTACCCACGCCATTCTGCTCACACTGTCATACTGAACCTGAAGCTCCCATGCTTCTATTTCCAAGCGCTGTATGTTGGAGTCCTCTTGCAACAAAGTGAGGACCGCGAAGGATTCTTCCAACATATCGGTGCAGTTCTATATTGCCTATCCTATTTCCTCTAGCCCTTTCTGAATAGCACCAGTACATTGTTCCCTAAGTTCCGAGGGCGTAGATGACTGCACCTTTAATCGCAGCTCATCAATCTGAAGGTTGAGGTCCAGTTGTACCCTCGTTGCTTTGTCCTTTGCCTCACGGAATCCACTAGTTAATTTGTGGATTCGCACTCCAACTGGTAGGTCTATTGTGATTTCTAGCTCTAGAACATGGCGACATGCTTCCTCTAAAATTTTCTCCAGTTGTTGCTTATGTGAAAGCACTTCATTGCATTGGAGACTAAGCTACTCAATGATGATTCTCTGCTCGTTGAGTATCTGCACTGCGTGTCCATCCCTTGCTCAGAGTTCTGTTGTCGCTCCGTCTTGCAACTGATATAATATTTCCTGTGGAAGGGCAACCCAGTTTAGGCCCAATCCCTTAATCCTACCCACCGCAGCTCTGTCCTCCTCGCTTTCCATTGTTAGTTCTCCTTCTGGCAGCACTATGGTGTTGGCAATTTTTGCACGCAGCAACAGCTCCACTGCTGATGTACCTGTGGCTCCATAAGCGGCTACTGCTCCTTCCTGTGGGGGTTGCACTTGAAGTTCCTGCAACTATGCCCTTAGTGCCCCCAACACAATTTTTTGCTCCATCATTGCTTCTTGGAGCACTTCCCAGGTGACCTCGCAAACTATGTCGCCAATGTCATAGAGGTCACCCTCTGTCAATATAATTGGCTCGATGTCCAGTTTCGAAGCCTTGGCCTTCTTTCGTGAACCTGACTGCTCTGCAATGTACGGTCGTTTCAGTTGGGTGGGCATCATGCTCGAGTCCACTTCTTCTACAATATTTGGTCCCTATCCTATAAGCACATCCTGGCTTCTTTTCTCCTATGTCACGGTGGCCCCTGTTGCTTGTGATGTTGCTACTCTTTCGGCAGCCTTGGCCTATTTTGCAGTTGCCTTTGCTGCTTCGTGGACACCCCTTACCTCCACATCCGCTTGTTCGTGTGTCTCTGCTGGGCCAACTTTGTGGCATGCAGCATGGTTACATCCTTATGCTTCTATGCTATTGTTCTATCCCTTTCTGCCAAATCTAGGATGTGCCATTCAGCCAGCCATGAGTCGAGCACGGAGAAGATAGCATCACCAATTGCAATGAAAAGAAGCTTGGTCTAGGTCTATTCTGAATCCTTACACGCCTTGATATACACATTGTGCATATCTGCCTTAAATTTTGCAAAGCTCCACAGACTATTGTACATTGTGGGGGATAGGCACGGCCTTTTGTTAATCCACATCTAGATGCTCACCTCCATGAGCACCCAGAAGATCTTGGTTTCACGGATCCTTGTGGCATCCTTCATAGCCCAGAGCGACATGTATTTTTCCGCCTCTAGCAAGTCCTGTTCAAGAGGAGGGAACTAACTATCCTCAGGCAGTTCCCTGGTCACCAATAAGATAGACAAAAGCAACCACGCGTAGTAGAAGGTCTTGCCCTAATCCTGAGATTCTTTGTAGTTGGTTAGAAATTCTTCACAGAGGAATTTGGCCCAATTGAATTGGGCCCCCTTCGCGCATTGTTCAGCTAGCACGACGACTGACGATGGTACCTCATTGCCACGGCATTTTCTCATCACCTTCCTGGCCAGCAGTTAGGTGGCTACGCGCACCTCTTTGTCTTGAATGCTACTAATTATGTAGCCTCTCTACTTCTTTTCCAATTTTAATTTCTTCTTCATGACCTCTGCAAGCGTCAAATCTCCACTTTTGCAAGCTATTTCTATGGGGTCCCTTCCCTGACAGGGAAGCTGAGAGATCCTGTGAATAAGCTCTGCCGTGATGGGAATAGGCTCCTCGAGCCACAAGTACCCATCATGCATTAGGAAAAGCAGTTTCTTGATGACAAAGATTTTGATCGGTGCACAGTGAAAGTGTGGAATCCATAGTTGGTGGAATTGCCCAGCCTTCTCCACACTGCGCAGCCATTTCCATGGCTCTAGTGTTGTAACTGGCCCCTTCTTTCTTTGTTTCATGAGGTTGCTAGTCTCCAAATGTGGGAACTTTTCGTTGTCTGCGAGGTCCCAATCTTCAAATTTCATCGTGGGCACATGCCCCAGGATCAAGCCTTCAAACAGAATTCCATCTAGGAGGAGCGGGGTTTGGAATGCACTCTTAGCAGCATCCAAATCCTTGGGTACTTTTTCTTTCCCTTTCCACAAAGGGACATTTTGCTGTTGTGCACACTAACTGGATGTCTTCTTTCATTTCTTCATCCGCCTCTATCTCCTCTATGAAATCCTAGAGGTCCTCCTCATCATCATCTGTCTCAAGGTTAATAGTCTTGCCCTTGTCTTCCATAGAAAGTTTACCAAACCATGGATTTCACGGGGACATGTGCACTGGTCCCATTGCCTCTGTATCCTTCTTGGGCCTTGACATCCGAGGCAATTTTGAAATTTTTGGTGCATCCCTAACCTACACTGTAGGGCCTGCGCGGCTTCCCTGGTGGTACTTCTACAAATCACACACCTCTTCTCATAGTTGTCATCTCGTCCAAACTGTCTGTAGTTGTTCACGAACTTGGGGGCTCAAATCCTGCTTGGCACTCAACACTCTGTGCTTTTCATAGTAGCTCTAATCTCAAACGAACAATTGTTGTTTCGTGGCTAACCTTGGGACTTTTATAGCATTTTTTGAATTTGAATTTGACCGTTCCCCCTATTTCTAAGTCATTAATGCATCCTTGGCAGCAGATCATCCCAAATCTAGCTCATAATTCGTGTCTTAAATGCCCATCTCCCTCTCCCTTTTTCCTTAAATTGGACATCTTGTCATGAACAGTGACGTCATCGGTTAATTCCCGGTTAACCCGAGCAACAGCGCAGCCCCCCGTGTGCAGGCACGGACCTTGTACCATGTTGATTTTGCGCGCACATTCCTCACCGCGCAGTTTCCAAATAGGCTCATTTAGAGTCCCACACTCTATTTTATAGGTTTTAACCCCGTACATAAATAACCTGCATACGAATTCTAAAACACATAAAATAAACAATGTGAGAGAATAACACATAAAACACATATACACAAAGATTTTCCCCTGGATCCCAAAACCGGGACTACTAGCTTGATTTTTCATTATGTTCCTTTCAATGTTACAATGCATATTTATACATGTCGAAGCATCCAATACCATGGACTGAAAACCATCGCGTCCAAAAACATGTGCGAAAATCATGCATAAAACCATAGGTGAGTACACCCATCCTAACATAGGGTCCAAAACCAAATTCTCTAGGGCTGCCCCGAACCCCATAAAGTGGGGTTACAGGTATGCCTCAAACCCCCTGTGACCCCCCCTCGCTACATAATCGGCACAACAAAGGGGGGCTCTGCCCCCCCTCTAACCCCCGGGTTAACTACATGGGCTAGTCGTGGAAAGAATATAACACAACCCAACATCTTTCAACTTTATGGAGCATTGAGACTGTGCTCCCTACAACTAGTCAGGTGGTTGCACCATCGGTGCAAGACTCCAATTCACCTTCCAGTCTAGTTTGTGGACACTCCTCAATTACCCTCGTGACGGCCAGCACAGTGCATTCTACCCCATGTGGTGCGCTCCCCTTGTTACTGTGTTTAGTAAGGTACAGTCTTAGCCATGGTAGCAGAGTCATGAATTCTCGGCGACAATCATCTAACACAGTGGTATGATCATCCATATCTCGCCTTATCATCCTTGGTTTATGAACGAGACATGCTTGCATGACCCCTTTCTCCAATCTTTTGATCTCAGCATACATCATCATGCTTTTCTTCCTCAATCGTACCTGATCTTCTTCAAGTTTGCGAAGTCTAAGGTTCCCTTGTTGAATGGCCTCCTGAATCCTTATATGGTCATCCTCACGTAGCTGTGTGATTTCTTTGTCCTAGTCATCGTGCGCTATCATCACTGCGGAGGCTATTACGTGTAGATCCCTTTTGGTTTTCCCTTCAGAAACCTCGGGTTCTACTCTATTTTTCACTTTTGGAATCACTTTTGTGCTCATGTTTCTGCATATGGTCCTATAGGCCCACCGAACCACTAGTACGCGTAGGTCCCAGTCAGTTCATCTTGCCTGGTAAATCGTGTTCAGTGCTCTGTGCACCCTATGGAATGCTTCGTTGTGGAGAATTGGTAGCGTGTGTCACCTTTCTTGCTACTGTGGTTTTTTTTTATGCTCTAAGCTGAGGTTGGGGTGTGCTTGTACAACATATGTCTATACCCATCGGGAGAGGTGGGCGCACAAGTCATTCCACCCCATGTGATTGACTTTCATTCAAAGCTGGGGTTTTCCGAAATGTAGGCACATCATCCTTCTACATCTGTGCCAGTCTTCAAAAGTTCCTTGATGCATATCCCACCGTCGTGCGGGTGTTGCGCGCAGTGCCCACTTCAGCGCTTCGAACCACTGCTGCTCTGGTACTGTACTTTCGAACTTGCTTAGAAATTCATCCACTTTTGACAATCCATCATAATTCAGCAGCTCCCTTACCTCTATTGTTACGCAACGTAATGACCTGATCATCATGTTGCAGTTCAGTGTTGTTACTTCATGCAGTCGATTCTACCATCATTCTATCTCCTCGTCTAAATCCTAGTGCAGGAGATTTCATGCTCCCATGAAATACTTCCATCTGTAGTTGGATTCACCCAATCATCTCCTTGTGCAGTTATCTTATACATACAGTCAAGATTGTCATCATTATCATCGTCATGCAGCAGTTTAGTGTATCATGCTCCTTCGGCTAGATCCAGCAGTACTACTACGTGTAGGGACTTTTTCTCAAAGATCATTTTGTGCTTCTTCAGATTTATGACTCCATTCATGTCGATAGCCCAGTCTATCCCTAGTAGCATGGGATAGGGATTGTTGTCATCGACAATCTCTATCACTTCAAAATCCGTCTGTGCACTCGCGCCTTCAATATCGACTGTCACCCCTTGCAATCTTCCCATAGGCAAAATCTTATGTTGGTTCGCCATTCATAACTAAATAGGGGACCACTATAATGCGGGTTGGCCCATGCGTTCCCACACTTGCTTTGGTAGTACATTTACATCAGAACCCAGGTCCAGGATTACCTGATCCATTTCGTACTCGCTTATTTGCGCAGTCAGCCTCATCTCCCTTCCTGTGTTTAACGCATGCTTTCCCAGTTTTTGAACCACGCGTGGTTCTCCTAATCCTGCGCACCTAGTGATAAGTTCTGATACCCCTTTGATTTCCCTATTGTCGCGCAGCAATTTCATGCATGTCTCCAGAAAGGTAGTGAGCATTGAAGGATCCATCCCTGGTTCTATTTTATGCTTACTCCCTGAAGTGGAGGCCTTCGTGAAGCTCTTCTTAGCTTCCATGAATGTCTCCTTTGCACATTCTAAATCAAACTTAGGTTCCTTTATTGGAGTCTTATGAACCCACATGCTTTCTTCTCACTGTTTTCCTTTATCATCTCCCATTTTCATACCACTCCTGAGCATCATGTTTACATTTGGGTCTTCTTCACGCGGTTCAAACCTCATCATTTGTAAATTCTAGGTTCGTACAATCACAGGCATAATGCCCTGGTCCTCCACAATTGTAACAGATTATTTGTCCACAACCCCTTCCTAGTCCCATTCCTCCTTGACCCCGACCGCACCCCTAAAACCCATTGCACACCATCCCTACATTTGGGTTGACGGCTCGCATTTTAGCCTGCACCCTGTAGGCAGGAGTCCGATCCATCATTAGTTCATAGCTTTGGCAGGTGCGTTCATAATGGCCTACTAACCTACAGAAATTACAAAAAAAACTGTTGGGACGTCGGCGTATACTTCTTCAACAAATGACAATTACCTGTGGTATGTTTTCCTCCTATCTAGTAGATCACGCACCATAATGCAGATGCTACGCTCGGCCCCGCCTGTGCCTCCGGCGTTCATGGCATTGGCCCTCCTCCTGCCAAGTAGTTCACAAATATTGGACAGTGATCTTTTTCGTGGCCCTAGCCTTTCCATTTTATGCACCATACTTCCTTGACGCCTCTAGCCGAGGTGCCCTATCCTGTTTCAAACTCTGCATTTCTAAACACAGATTCTGTAGCTGCGCATGGATCTGTTGGACTCCCAATCTAGGGTTTTGTATAGGGGTCTCATGAAATCTCATAGCCATCTCTAATGCTTCGGCCTGGGTGGAAACTTTTTTGTGACAACGTCATCCTTAAGTGTGGCATAAGTGAGGCCACAAACCATGCACGATGTTGTGCATCCGTTAACATCATGTTGGCTTCGTGGATCGTACTTTTCATTCTTTGGTCCAGATCCCAGGGGGTCTCACCCGGGAGCATCGCAATTTCTTTAAACCCGATGATTGATTGACTCTCTGACTTTGGCCTGCTAAACTCCCTATTCAACATGGTCTGGATCTCTACAATTCCTACGTTCGGGTGGTCATTAGAATGCTTGATATACCACGTTAAAGTGCGATCCTGCAGTGCACTCACCGGCATAGCCTTTTTGATATTATCATTCATGATGCCTTGTGCTTCCCATACTGCTCTTACCACTAACCAGAATTGGTCCAGGTCTTCATTTCCTACTCCTCTGAACACTGGTAGTTTGATCGCACTTGCCATACTGAACTGCGGAGGTGGCAGAGGTGGAGTGGGTGGAGATGGAGGTGAGGGGGTGAAGTGGGTGGCAGTGTGGGTGGGGGTGGTAAACGCAAAATTCCCTACCTTATCAAACTGACCACGCTTCTCGGAGAAACCTTTGCGAGCTCTTCCTCGCTTTCCCGCGAGGGTGAAATTAAGGGACTGTTTTCTAATTCTTCAGTGCTTCTGCTTCTATAGATATTTCCGCTCCGCGTAGTCCCAAACATTAATTTATTCACATAACCTAGTTTTCACACAATAGCATCTTAATCCAAGTGTTCAAAGATTTAACGTACTTACCTCGCAGTCCCTTGAGAAAACATCACTCTGCCTCGCTATAGCTGATGGTCATGTCTACCATGAACTCAGTGATACATCCTCCTATTATCCAGTCGAGCTAGTGGTCCACAGCTCGTGCTATCTTATCTTCTGAGGCTTCTAGTCTACGCACTAGTTCTGGAGTCTACACTATGGATTTGTTGACCCTACACCTTCCCTGGTTGTCTACTAATATTGTGATCCACTCATACAGCTCAGATGGAAAAGATGCAAAGAAAATTTTGTGGATTTCAATGTACAAGTAGCGATCCAGCCATTGCTCCTTAGATACTAGCGGATTTCTGTTTTCCTACGCCGCAAACTCGTGAATCTTCTTGTCCAACCACTCTACAATTTATTTCTTTATAGGGTTCTAGTGGCATGACATCAAACATCCTTTATGTAGATCCTGGTCCTGGCAACGAAACCATTTGTTGGCTTATTGGGGCCTGACCCAAGTTCAAAGGTGATTTAGCCAAGCAAATCCTGGTACTACTAGCCCTTTCGGCAACAGTTCGCGGAGTACGGACTGAGGTCTCACTCGAAGTAGTATGGGAAGGTGCTAGAACCAAGTTTCCGCACCCTTGGGATGTCTAATGGGCTTCTGGAGGTCTTCGGTCTGACTATTGCTGCATGCACTTGCGATCCCTTTGTGACCTGTAGTGCGGCTTTTGCGCAGTGCTGCTCAAGGCATGACTTGTATAATACCCAATCTTTTTTCTTATTAACCAATTACTTAGCTTATGTGTGCCAGATTTATTGTTATTATAGCATATTCATCAACCATAACAATACGGGAAATACATAAACGAATACAACAATAAAGAAGATAATGCACTGCAAATCCATAGGAATATGAATCAACTTCTCTTTCATTAATTTCCAATCTTGCTTACAACCTCAACACCGCCCTGCACACTCAGCTATAGGGGTCCACGCACTCAGCTACAGACTCTGGTAGGCCTCTACACACTCAGCTGTAGAGCCTCTACCTCTTACTACAACTCAAGACACTTAGACTTCTACTCTAAGCTCGAACCATTCCTTCGCTATTTTTCCTATCATTGACTTACTTTACAACTTAGAGCCTCACTCTATTTATACAATCACATGGTCCACGGACCATGGGTAGGCCGACTTTACACTAATTTACAATGCAATGCTTAGGGAGAACAATGCTATGACTCAATTGTACACTTCACGCTCCGCACCTGAAATTTGTGGAGTTCTACACCATCTTTGACCAAAACATGGGCTTTGAGCCCCAAAATCTGTTGTGGGGGGATTCCATGCCCAACAGTCAGACCCGGAAGCCACCTAGAGAATGACTCCCCTCCAAAATTGCACATAGGCTACTGACCTTGCATGCTCTGTTGACTGAGGAAATTTCACAAACAAGCGAGACAGACACCAAGTGCGCATCCCTATCTCCCTCGGAAAATTGTGCAGTTTTCCCAATCAGTCATCATGACATTTGACTGGCTACTCATCCAAGAAATTGTGCATTTTTCATGAGCAGGCCTTCTTTTTCCCAGCAATCCAATCAACTTAGAAATTGCATAGAGGTGATTAGAAGGTCGGCCTCCCAGCCTCAGTGCAGTTCCCCTAACCAGCAACTCCTAGCAGTAGACTACCAGTTCCTCCGAGGAATTGCACAGTTTTTGTAGCCAATGGCCCAGCAGCCAACTACGAGTTCCCTCTGGGAAATGTGTAGTTTTGGCTGCCAGTGACCCAGCAGCCAACTACGAGTTCCCTCTGGGAAATGTGTAGTTTTGGCTGCCAGTGACCCAGCAGCCATCTGCTAGTTCCCTCTGGGAATTGAGCAGTTTTGGCTGTCAAGCTCCTAGGGAGTTCCTCTCAAAAACTACGCAATCTCTGCCTACTGACCCTCCTTGCAACCTGGCCTATTCCTCCAGAAAATTGTGCAAATTTTGCCTTCCATCCCCTGCTGCCCACTCGTTCTAGAAATTGTGTAGATCTTGCCTACCTTGCCTGCCTATAGCCCAGACTGTCGCTCCCAAAATTTGCAAAATTTTATCTTCCAAGCGATCCAAACCTCATAGACAGTCTCTGTCGACTTGGATTTCCCATCTCCATCACTCAGTGACTCTTGCACAATTTCATCAGTAGTTCTTGGAGCCATCATCCCACTTCACAACCTTGCTGCCTCTCCTAGTCACCTGCATCCGAAATGATCATGTGTCATGGTAGACTAGAAGGTTTTGGATTTGATGTCATCTCATCATGACTAACTGTAGGTACATGTACACCAACAAATATAGTGTGATGATGAATGGGATGAACGAAGGGATCACATGAAGAAGGACAGGTTCACCAACAGATGAATGAACGATGCATGTGAAGAGATGTGCTCGCGAATGGATGATCATGCAAAGATGTGTCTGATGACAAACGGATGAGAAAACATGCAGATGTTCTCACAGATAGACGAATGGACAAACATGCACCTTTCATGAATAGATGAATCTGTCAAGCCTTCCAACATGCAAGCAAGGACCAACATGCCAAAGCTTCATTAAGCGAACCAAAGACCATCAAATACTCTATGCACTTTTCCATGTGGAGGTGAAGCTGTGATACACCATGAAGACATCCATCACATAGCAACACTGTAGCTCGACATACACTCCAGAAGCAGCATGAATGTACCAGCTCTGTCATGTCGAGTCATGTCATGAGTCATGTCTCCCACATCTCTACTATGGGTTATGTTGTCAATCAATGTAATGTAACATGGAAGTCCAAGAGACACACTTGTTGTTCAAAGAGTCATGTAAAGTCGAAAATTCATGGGAGTAAAATAGTCATAAGGGTAGTCGAACAGCCATAAGGGTCAGTTTCACCCTTGGCTATAAATACCCCCCTCATTTGTACAAAAGGACTTTTCACCTCGGCTCCTCCCACATAACCAAGAGAGTCTGTAATATTTTCTTTGAGGAGTAAGTAGTGGCTCCAACGCCCCACACTCGAGGTTAGAGATGTATGGTGTAACGATGTGTATTGGAACTTTTGCTTAATTCAAAATCCTACTAACAGGCCAGTACGTTTTCACACATGTATTGTACTTGTTGTAATACTAATCTTGAACACTTGTAATGCATGTTGTTTTAACCTATGTTGAACACTTGAACTATATCACTTGCTATAATACATAATATGTTAATGGAAATGTGTTTTATATGTTATTAACGTTATCTTGCCCATGGTAGCTATCTCCCTAGACATCAGACAGACCTTTCACATGAAACTTGCTATAAAGAACATTGCACTCGTTCGAACTTATCTGTTGAATGTTGTATGTGTAATCTTACCTTGTGTAATGTGACTTCCACATCCATGTGGACTGCTCCTCTGGAAGTTGTACATGTCCTGTTGTGTTGTGTGTTCCTAGCCAAGTTGGGACTTCATCCCAACCAACTTGGGACTCACTCTCACCCTCTCCCTTTACAGTGAAAGAACCATTGACACGAGTACACTAGCATTCACCGAGCATGCGAACCTCACTTCTTGAAGGCAAAGAAGACCACTCTCCTGTTTTGAGAAGCAAGATTTGAGGAAAATACTTAAGACAATGGCAACTGGACCATCATATTATATGGGACTCCCACACCAGACTATGTGAGGTCTAGTTGGGACTTCATACTGGGGTGATCCGCTAAATGTTGGCAGGTCCAGCACCATCAACAACAGGTTATACAATGACAGCCAGAGTGCCATTCATCTTGAAAATAACTCAACATTTCATTCCAAGATTAAACATATACAACTCAAATACCATTTCATAAGGTAAGTTTTGGAAGATGGATAGTTGAAGCTGGAAAAGATACGACCAGAATCTTGCAGATATGTTAATAAAAGTTGTAACCAAGGAGAAACTAAGATGCTACCTAGTTTCAATTGGTCTTCAAGTATGATGATGAAGATGAGAAATAGTCAGGTCCAAAGTGGAAGCATTGTCCAGCAAATGAAGCAGCACTGGAGTTTCTATAATTATTCTCCAAGTGGGATATTATTGGGTGTGGAGCCTCATTATCTTCTTTATTTAGAGGTATCACCGCATTAGATGCTAGTTCGTAATGGGATGGAAATGCCACATGTTTTATCATCGTTAGGGGGGTCCATGGGGGGTGACAACAATTTTATGACCCCCCCTAGCAGAGGTTCGGGGGCAGCACCCCCGAAGCAAAAAATAGATGTAGAATTTCCTTGTAGACTATTGTAATTTCATAGTCAATATGAGTCGTTCATTAGGTGGATGATTTGAAGGTAGGAGATATGTTTAATTTAGGTTTTTTTTCCCCAGAAGGAAACCCCTCGCTATATATGAGCGAATTGTATTGCGATTATGCATATGTGTATTCTGAGCGAGAAAGAGAGAGGAGATTGTGTGAGAGCGAAGGGAAATTACAGTGGATCTATTGTAGTTTGTATCTCTTCATTTTTTTGGATATTATAAAGAAGAAATCGTTGTTTATCCATGGACATAACCCAAATTGGGTAAACCACGTATATGTGTCTCTCTTGTTTTATGCATTTTTTGTGTTTGTGTTTCTGCAATATTTTATGTGTTCCATTGCTCTTTAATATAGAATTTTTCTAACAAAAAATTGGCATGGCTATAAAGGTAAAGAAGGGAAAAGGGAATAAATCCCAATCCAAACCAGAATGAAGTCATGGGGGAAGAATAAATATTTATCAAAAATTAAATACTTCCATTGTGATGGATTCGGGCATTATGCCACTTAATTTCCACAAAAGAAGACACGCAAGAAGACCTCAGGAGGAGTAGCAAGTGAAGCTTTGGCTTCATAGTTCGAGCTTGACTTTACCCTCATTGCATGCATGGCCAACACAGTGATGGGGAATGTGTGGTACTTGTACTCAGGTGCATCGTTCCACATGACAGGTAATAGATATTTTTTCAGTGACCTAGAGGAGGAAGATTTGTAGATGCACATAAAGATGGGGGACGACGGAAGGTATAGCGCAACCAGGATTGGTACAGTAACATTTCAAAGGGAGTCAAGCTTCCCCCTCATGCTCAAGGATGTCATGTTCATTCTGGGCCTAAAGAAAAATCTCGTCTCTATTGTTGTTTGGAAGACCTTGGTTATGATGTGATCTTCAACAAAGGAAAGGCATTCCGAAGACATATAGCCACGGGATAGGTGAAGCAGATCGAGGTTCATGTGAAGCACCTATACAATTTAGATGTGGAGGATTGTGATACATAGAGAATGAAGGTGGAGGAGATGTAGAGACATGATTTATATAAACTTTGTATAATACTTGGCCATTTACACCATGGAACTTTGAATATCATGTAGCAGATAACCACAGGCCTCCCCAAAGGAGCACTTGAGCGGCAGGATGTATGCAAAGGATGTACCTTGGGGAAGTACACAAAATCCACATTCCATGATCGGGACAACAAAGAAAATGCAGTCCTTGAAAGGATTCACTTTGATGTCCGTGGACCTTTCTCGATAGCCTCCACTTCCATATACAAATATTTTTTCATTTTTATTGATGACTTCTCACAGAAGTTTTGCATCTTCTTCATGCAGAAGAAGGATGAGGCATTCTCCAAGTTTGTAGAATTCAAGGCATTGGCTAAGAAATAAACAATAAAGAAGGTGAAGGCTCTCATGAGTGATAATGGAGGTGAGTGCATGTCGAATGAATTTAAAAAATATTGTGCAAAAGAAGGCATTCGACGAAAGTTCACGGCACTCCACACCTCACAACAAAAAGGGGTGGCTTCGAAGATTTGGAGCATTGTGGGAGCAGCGAGGGTAATGTTTCATTATCAAGGCCTACCTCTACATTTATGGACAAAGGCATGGAACACAACACTCTATTTGCATAACCGAATTACTCATCGGATTCTGGGAATTATCACATTGTAGGAGGATTTCTCTAAGAGAAATTCAGATGTGTCACACTTCAGGATTTTTGGATCCTCTGTTTACTACCATGTCTCTAAATAATCAAGGAAGAAGGTAGAGCTAATAACGTAATTGGGGGTATTTTTAGGTTACACAGAAACTCCCCACAGCTAATGTGTGTACTTTCCATCCCTCAGAATAAGAGTTATCTGAAGGGATGTAAAATTTGATGAAGATAAAGCCATGTGGTAATCTCTTGAGAGGGAGCTTCAGATCCCACTAGAAGAGAAGATTTTAGATCCAAAGGAGGAACCTCAAGAAGTTGTGGAGGAGCCACAAGTTTAGTGGAGACAACCACTCAAGCAAAACCATCTAAATAAGGGAGGGTAAAGGACCAGGGAAGTTAAGAGACTTGTGTAGGATGTGAGGGAGAATGTGGGTGCTCCTTCAAATTAGCGTAGGCAGAGAAGGTCACCAGATTGATACACTGGCTACATGGCTCTAATGATCGATCTTGTAGAGACTACGCCATTTTATTTTGAGGAAGAAGTAGATAAACTTGTATGGGTTGATGCAATGGTGGAGGAATACAAATATATTGTAAAGAACATTTTTTGGAAGTGGTCCCAAGACTAGCAGACAAATCAATTGTGGGTTCGAGATGGATCTTCAAGGTAAAGCATTCAATTGTGGGTTCGAGATGGATCTTCAAGGTAAAGCATGCAGAAAATGGAAGCATAGAAAAGTACAAGGCCATTTTTGTGGCCAAGGGGTACTCTCAAGTTGAAGGGATTTACTATGAGGAGACCTTTTCTCCTATAGAAAGGTACTCATCCATCAGATCAACTCTTTCTCTGACTGCACAAATGGGGTGGAAGATCCACCAAATGGATGTAAAAATAGCATTCCTCACTGGAGTTATTAAGGAGGAGGTGTACATCGAGCAACTAGAAGGATTTGAGACTTTTTATCGGGAGTCTCATGTGTGCAGACTCAAGTGAGCATTGTATAGTCTCAAGAAAGCACCCCATGCTTGGTAGACTAGGATCGATAGCTATCTCACCGGTTTGGGCTTCACCGAAAATGAAGCAGATGCAACCTCTATCACATATTTTTAGAAGGTAAATTGTTGATTATTGTCTTAAATGTTGATGACTTGATTTTAACTGGTGCTAAGTAGTTGATAAGATCGAGTAAGGAGGACCTTGTAAGAGAGTTTGAAATGAAGGACATGGGTCTCATGCACTACTTCCTTGGATTGGAAGTATGGAAAGGTGATGGGGAATTTTTTGTCTCTTAGGGCAAGTATGCCAATGAGATACTTCAGAGGTTCCACATAAATAGTTGCAAACCCATGGAGACTCCTCTAGCGACCAACTAGAGGAAAGAGGATGCCACTTCAGGTGAGGAAATGAGTGTTATTGTTTACTGGCAGTTGGTGGGTTCATTAATGTATCTTGTGAACACACAACCAAATATGTGCTATGTAGTCAACCAGCTAATCCAAGCTATAGCTAGCCAACAAAATTATTTTGGAGGGTAGGTAAGCATGTCCTACAATACCTCATAGGCACTACTCGGTTTGGACTATGGTATAGAAGGACAAAGGGAATGAAGTTGTGTGGCTTCACAGATGCAGATTGGGTAGGGATTCCATCAGACTGAAATTGTACATTAGGTGGAATTTTCAATGTTGGTTCTTTAGTTGTTTCTTGGTACAACAAAAAGAAAATATCTATGGCACTCATCTCGGCAAAAGCATAATACATGGTTGTCAGTCAAGTAGCATGTGAGGTGATCTATATGAGAAAGATATGTGTTGGATTATTTGTTTAGATGATGGATCCAACTGTGATCTACTGTGATAATAAGAGTTGCATCAAGCTATCTAAAAATCATGTTTTTCATGATCAATCCAAGCATATAGATATTTGATATCACCATTTACAGTACTGTGTATAGAGGTGGATAATATTGTTGCAATACATTCTGATAGAGGAATAAGATGATGACATTTTGACAAAGGCCTTGTTAAGAGGGAAGTTTTAGTTCCACAAGTGCAGGATAGGGGTGGTTGATAATCCCTTTCGTGTTGAGAGGGAGTGTTGAAAACTACAACAAGAAATTCTCAATTTGATTTTGCCTTGATTATGTTGAGAAAATTTGAATTTCCACATTAGAAGAAAACTTGGATGAAGTTAACTTATGTGACACAACTTGTGTCACCCAATTTACTCAGTAAATTCAAGTTGGAAGAGTTAGAGTTCATTTTTGCATGTGTGGTTCCTAATTTGTAGTAATCAAAGTTAGTTATCTTAGGTTGCTTTTCATTAAACTAATTCCAACTTTTGGAGGAACTAGTGGAAGGTCAGTTAAGAAGTGGGACTTCAGTCAAACTCAGTGATCATCCAACTAACTAAAAAATCGACCAGAAATAGCTAGTGCATGCAGATAATTTGAGATACCCAATTGAGGTGGATATTCCAAGACAATGTAACATCAAACTTTGTATACTAGTCTTGAGTGTATAGGTGTTGCATGCAGTTAGATGATCAACCTAAGGAATTGTGGAGTTAAATTAGAGGGTTTTCCTAAATAATAGGGGATAATTCCTCAAGGAATAGTGCAAATAAATGGTAGCTCATGCTAAGGAAAAATTTTACTAAGTTGTGTTCAAAGGCCTTCCATGCACAAAGAGATAGGTTGTCCACTTGCAAGGTGAGATTAGTTGAAAGAACCAATTGTAATACATCTATATTCCTTTGATTAATGCAAGTATGCATTGAGATTTTTAGCATATTTCTTTCCCTTGATAAAAAATCTTATTGCATGTGTGCTATTTATTCTTGCATATCTGATATTTTTGTTCTAAATTGTGAATTAATGTTCACAAAGTAGTAGTGTAGGTTTGTATCTTGTGATTTTTATTAAAACTTCATGAGTAGTTACAAATCTATAGCATAATTTCTACAACCAATCTTACTCTTCTTATGAGAACTCTTCAGTTTGAGAATGATGTTGTACAATTATGAATACCTCCCTAGTTAAGAGGGAGCATTGAGAATGTAATTACTCTTGGTCTTCATACTTATTGTTGTACTCATTTCAATATGTATCCTATGTAACAAACAAAAGAAGAAAAGAAAAAATTATTATTATTAAAGCATGGGTTGCATGCTCATGATTGATGGTATTCTAGGTGAAATCATGGTATTCATGCTTCTAAGGTTTGTTAGGTCTTAGGGTTTATTTTCATGAGTCAAAGGAGTCAACATCATGTTTTTAAGACCCTTCAGGAAAAAATGCAATTGGAAAAGAATTATCTTTTAGTCTAAAAAGTCTTGGAAAATTCAAAAGTACAATTCAGCCCTAGAATATTTAAGTCAGCTTAAAGGAGGAAATTCAACCCTTGAAAAGGCTATATATTTTTGACCCACTCACCAAGAAGTTCGATCTCCAAAGAAAGAATTTGGTCTGTAGGTGGGAAGCTAGAAGAAGGAAGAGTGAAGGTCTAGATGGCAAGATAAATACAAAGATGGAATAAAAATCTCTATTTTTGGGCTCTATCTCTCTCACATGTGTGAAATATATGGTTTCTATAGCTTCCTAGAAGGGCCGAAATTGTATATTTGAGTTGTCGGTGTAACATCAAGTTGCAGGATGAGCGAGTAGTATGTTTGGACCTCATTGACCTTGGGAAGACTTGTTTTGCACAAAATAGGATTGTTGGAAGAGTTTTCTTAGGGTTTTTGTGCAGTTGTTGTAGGATCGAAGTTGCAAAAGATTTGCAGTATTCAAGCTAGAAGGTCAAAGTTGCAGATTTGAAATTGGTTGGAGCAAGACCAAGGAAGGATTTACTGGAAGGGCTGACTGTTGGATAATTTACATTATATGATTGATTGGTGGCACTTGGTATGTTTTCATTGATGTCAACCACACTAGCATTGAGGTCAGAAGCAGTAGATTCTAGGCATAGCATTTGCAACCATGTTTTAGGTAGAAAATGGGCTCAAGGATTGCATCATACCCTCTCCATTAGAAAGTAATTTGAAAAATATTTCCAATGGCATGTGGAAGTCCATAAATGGATATCAGGATCAAAAGTTATTGATATCCAAAGTAAGGGTCTTGAAGTCCTTAGGAGTAGGCTAAATTTCAGAGCCTTGGAACCAGGGAAGCAGGTCGAATATTGGAAAACAAAATTTTGGAGGTTCGGGACGGCGAAAGGTCAGAATATCAGACCAGGTTGAATATTGGAACTGGTTGAAATATTGTAGCAGGATGAATATTAGAACTAGGTGGAATATCAGAGTAGGCCGAATATCAAAATCAGTCTGAATATCAGAGCAGGCTGAATTTTGAACCCCTCGGAACCTCAAAGGTTCGGAACTTCAAAACTTTGAAATTTTGGAGTTTCATAACATTTTACAAATTGGATCCCTTGAAAAGAATCGAGGGATGTAGGGAGCATGGATTTACAAAGGAATTCATTTTCAAAACCAAGGACTAAGGGACCCTTTCTCTCTCCTCAGACATGACACATGGAAACAGTTGATTGACCATTAGGAGATGATGATGGAAAATAACATCAACATGACATGGTTCTATAGATGAGACATGGTAGTCAAAGTTATTATTGAGTGGCCTAATGGGGAAAATCCTAGTGACATGTGTCACCTCTAAGAAGACGCCATGTGGGGTTGATGACGAGAGCATGATGTCACCCTTGGAAGTATATCAGAGATCAGAGTTTTCATAACTCCTCTTAATTGCAATTTAAAGAAATTTTTGATAAAGGGAGCTCTGATGTTGCTAGAACTTGGTCATGGAGCCCAAAGAACCAAGGGCATAGAACAAGGCTTAGCACCTAAGTGTTATGGAGACACTACATGGAAAGTATATTTCGGAGGTCAGAATTTCGAGAACTCCTCTCATTAGGGGAATTTTGAGGTCCAAAATGGGCCTCCTAAGAAAAATGTACAACCAAAATAAACTTTATAAGAACCAATAGGATTCAAGATAATGATGTCAACCATGGGGGATGATTCACCTTGGAGTAAAAAAGTACACAGACTAAAAAAATAATAAAATAATAAAACTACTTTTTCAACTTATATACCTAATTTTATACTCAAATTTCGAGTGGGATTACTCGTTGGATACAAAAAATAATTCCTCATCCAAGAAGTACCTATGTTGCACACTTTCGATGGACCCTACTACACAAAAAAATGAGAAATACATTAAAAATGTGATTGCAATTATGGTTTTCATCTATTTCTCATTTTTCATGTTGCAGGGTCCATCGAAAGTATGCAACATGGGTACTCCTTAAATGAGGAATCAAATTTTGCATCCAATGAGTGTTTCCGCTCGAAATTTCAGTAAACCCATAGGAGTGAAGTTAAAAATATGAGTTGAAAAATAGCTGTCTTTTTTCCCTCTAAAATTTGATGATGTAATCTAATCTTATTTTATTATTTACACTATTATTTTATAATTTCCTTAGGAGGCCCATTTTAGACCTCAAAAATCCCCTAATGATAATTACATTTTGAAAAAGTTTTGATACCAGGGACCTCTGATGTGTTTGGCATTTGGCCGTGGACCCCAAAAAACTAAGGGAAAAGAGAAACAACACACGGAGATAGGCCCCCGACAAGATATCGAAAGGCTTAGAACCTAACTTTTATGCTTCTGGTCACAACATCTATTCCTATGGCAAAAAATAATAAGAGGCTAAGAATAAGGGGCTAAAGGCCCATATCAGAATCTGGCAATTTCGTAGCATCCTGCCTTAATAAATTTACGAAATGTAGGTCTCCAAACTTGCAACACAGAGGTGTATGAATCCTCTAGTCACAACACCTAGTCCTATGGTGGAAAAACAATCAGACGCAAAGCAAAAGTAGTTAAAGGCGAGGATTAGAATTTCAGAATCTCGCATTCTCATAACATCTCCTTAATAAAGTTACCATATGTGGGGCTTTGAAATTGTAGCATAGAGGTGTATGAAGGATGAATGAGTCAGTAGATAAGAGTAAATGCACACAGAAGAGTTGGTAGCTGGAGTAATGGTGACTGCAGAGATCGTTGAGTCAAGGAAAAAAGGACCATGATTATGCAAGATGATTTAAAGGAGTCTATCATGAACTGAGACAAACCAGCATTGATATTGCTTGTGTGCTATGAGGAATTAAATGAAGAATAGAGCCTCAAGGACTGGAGGTCTCATCACAGTTCATAGGAGACATGCTTGAGGTGCGTGCGAGTATCTGGAAGACGATTCAGAAGTATGTCCTGAGCGGTAAAGAGCCATACTTTTGGTACAAGCTAAGTTTAATGGAAGAGCTCCTTGAGTCTACAATGTGACTAAGATTTATTTCTCTGTAGTTTGAAAGACACTCAGGTTCCCATCCTCATGTTTAATGGAGCAACAATGGGTGAAAGAACGAAGCCCATTCTCAGTGGTTAATGAAGTTTCAATGCCTATGTATTAGATGCAACAACAGGATGGAGAAGCCATGCAGGGGTACACTCAAGCAACGTGAATGGTGAAATGATGGCTAATAGACACAACATTGATCGCAACACTTCAGTGAAACAAAACCCAGGATTGCAGTTGAATAATGTGGGGAAGTTGTATTGTTTCCAAGGAGTAGTGTGGAGAGATGTGTGCAAGTGTGCGTCACTGAGGAGAGGTGTGTGCAAGTGTGTGTCGCTGAGGAGAGGTGTCTATGTTGCAAAAAGATGTTGTATGTGCCTATGTTGTAAAGAAAATGGGAAAATTGGGTCAGTGTTGTTGTGTGAGGCTGATAGAGCCTATGGAATAGTAGAGGGATGAGAGAAGAAGTATGATAATACAATGATTCAGATTTGTATTTCTTTGTATATGTATTTTCCCCTCTTTTCAATTTGAAAATTGTATGAAAGTTAGAACAATGGTTAGAGAAGGTGATTTCCTGTATTCATAATAGGTTGGTGCCTCTTGGAAAGTAGGGGATTTCTATCTTAAGGGGTTCAGTGCCTCCTGTGAGTGGGTGCTCACAAACAAATTGATGTAATTAAATAGCTCCTTAATTTACATCATAACAACAAACATATTAGTGGTTTTCTCCTTTTGGTTTCCGTGTAAAAAATACATGTGTCAATATGTGTATGTTGCTTATGTGATGGATTGTATGTACATGTGAATGCCTTCTCTTTTTTTTCATGTGTATTGTGTATGAATGCTCTCACAAGTTACTGACAGTAGAGGAAAGAATTAAATACTCATTCATAAAAAAATTTAAGAACCTCACTATTACTGATTCACCCCCCCTCTCAGTAATTCCTTATTCCAACAATTCGTATTAGAGCCAAGTTCCTTTAGTAACAATCTAACTGTTAGAGCCTAGATCGACCTCAGGCTGAAGGAAGGCAGGTCTAGGGTAGCATCAAACCATGCTTAACCTGGTAGCTAGCCCTACCAGGTCAGGAGAGGGATCTCTCCTTGTGAATTTCAATCAAGATGACTGAATCAAATATGTATTTTAGGCTAGGTATAATGGCTCTAGGGTTTTTGACTAATTTTTGTTTTGGATCGAAACAACAAGAGAAAAGATGATTTGGATTATGGCATCAATGTTAGTTTCTGCCGGAAAACCTAGGGAAAATTAAGTGCCATGTTCAACCAAGTGAAGATTGTAAATGTGAGAAGTACAAGGGAGAAATCCCACTGCCCTATTGGCATCAAACAAAGGATGGATCTGTAGCAGCAACTTTAGATGAAAGAGAATAACGAGGTTGCTCAACAGAGCATCTAACAACGGATGAATTATGCTAAAACTACCATTACAACTAATAGCAAAATCATCATGAAAGGAGAATCATTATGGATGAATTCCTAACATATCACTTAGATAATGCTGAAGCAAAGGAGAAAAACATAATGTGTAAATGAATTACAAGAGAAAAAGCATACTAAACATTTAAGCACTATGATGAATCCTAGGCCTAAATGGCAAAAACTGCTTTATTATGATATTCAATAAAACTTTGCACAGTCCAAATGCTTCTTTGCTTCCAAAATCCAACCTCTACACTATGAAATTCATAAAATATATACATTTTCTCATCCTTGTACTAAGGCAATTGAGCTCAACCATTTTCTTCAAAATAGAATCAGTTACATTAAACTTGGACCGCATTTCTGAAAATAGGTGTTGAAGATGAACTCGTATCTCCTAAACCATAGCACTTGTTACATAACTGAAAGAGGTTTTTGTAGATAAGGTCATTTTGGAGAAAAAATTCTCTCAAATTTTGGAAATTCATTTCCAGTTTCGTAATCTGTGCCACAAAATCATCTCTAAAACAGAAAATCATTAAAAATTTAATTATGTGAAAATGAGCTGTAAAGATCTAGTCACATATCCCAATTCATGACACTTGTGAATAAAATGAAAGATTTTTTTGTTATATGGCTCATGGTTAAGAAAAACCTCCTTGGGTTTTGCAAAATTACTTTCCATCTGTTGTAAAATGGCACCGCACTAAAATAACTAAAACGGTAAAATAAATGAAAATTTTGCTTTGTTTTAATGCAGGCTCCAAATATCACTATATATCTCCCACATAGTAGCACTTGTGCATAAATTAAAGGAGGTTTTTTTATTTATTATGTGATGGACAAAAACCTCTTTCAATTTTGTAAAATTCCTGTCCAAACTGATTTTGTAGTAAACTTGTCCCTGTGTGCAGCAACTGACTTCAAAACATGCATAACCAAGAATCAATCATTCATTTTGATCATATCTTATGATCCAGAAACCGGTTACAGGAGTGTGATATACCATTGGAAATATTTTTCTGAGTTTCTTCTAATGGACACATTTGTGACATGTTTTGTGCTGAATATCATGTGCAAAACATCTAACCAAACCAAACCTAGTAAGAGCTCATGTTGATCCCTGGTGACAAACTGCGAAGACTAGCACTAACATTGGCCTTATTGGGGATGACAACTCCTTGGAGGTGTCAAGAACACCATAGACCAAGTGCCTCATCCATTGGGCAATACGGTCAAATAGCTTCAAACTCAAAACAACTCATACCAATCTAAACATACACATACTGCAACCTGTACATCACAAATATCGGAAACTGAAATGTTGCCTTTGGCAGCTTATTTATTGACAAATCTACCCTACTTTGCTGCAAAACCAATAGATCAAGTGATGTTGTAATTCCATATCAACCAATCAAGTAACTATGAAAATGATGTTGGTTTTTGATAGTGTTTGAACCAGAAGATAGTTGGAAATCCTACCAGTAGTATATACCCATAGTACCTCTGGCTCTATAAAAGGCAACCTGGTTTTTCTTTCAACTTAAAAATATATTCCATATATGCGGCTATGGGATCATAGAATCTAGATTCTATATGCTGCCCCATCTCATTAACATATGCTCTTGGCTAGAGATTGTCACATCCTCGTTGTAAATCATAACATCCTTCAATCCAACCATCCAAGGGCAACCTTATCTTTTCTTCTTTGGGAGGAGGGAGAGTTTCGAAGAACTATTTAGGGTCTTGGAATTCATGTGATTTAATTTGAAAATCCAATAATTCAATTTCATTGTCCAATCTTTCAACCACTAAGCCAAGAAAACAATATTTATTCTCAGGTGTGAGTCGGCTAGATTTCAAGCTAAGAAACAATGATGTTAAAAAACTCTGATCAATCTGAAATTTTGCTATCTCATCCCTTAAAATCAATAACATTTCACTAGATACTGGATTTTCCACATAACTCGTCATCGTTGATTACCATCAATGTTCTGAAAACTGGATTCTTTGGCAGTGAAGTCGAAGCTCAAGATCTTGAACATTGGAGTCATCAGGTAGATGATTTCAGCCTTCATATGTGTCTGAATGTTATCCACCACCAGTAATCAGAACTGCAACTTGAATGATCTTTCCCAACAAAGATTTTTCACCTCTTCCCCAGTGGAGTCGCCACTATGATAGAGCCTAGATCGACCTCAGGCTGAAGGAAGGCAGGTCTAAGGTAACATCAAACCACGCTTAACCTGGTAGCTAGCCCTACTAGGTCGAGAAAGAGCTCTCTCCTTGTGAATTTCAGTCAAGATGACTGAATCAAATATGGATTTTAGGCTACATATAGTAGCTCTAGGGTTTTTGATTGATTTTTGTTTTGGGTCGAAACAACAATAGAAAGGATGATTTGGATTATGGCATCAATGTCAGTTTTTGCCGGCAAACCTGGGGCAAATTAAGTGCCATGTTCAGCCAAGTGAAGATTGTAAATGTGAGAAGTATAAGGGAGAAATCTTGTTGCCTTGTAGGCATCAAACAAAGGATGGATCTGCAGCAGCAACTTTAGATGAAAGAGGATAACGAGGTTGCTCAACAGAGCATCTAACAATGGATGAATTCTGCTAAAACTACCATTAAACCTAACAGCAAAATCATCATGAAAGGAGCATAATTATGGATGAATTCCTAACATATCACTTAGATAATGTTGAAACAAAGAAGAAAAACATAATGTGTAAATGAATTACAGGAGAAAAAACATACTAAATATTTAAGCACCGTGATGAATCCCAGGCCCAAAGGGCAAACACTGCTTTATTATGATATTCAATAAAACTTTACACAGTCCAAATGCTTGTTTGCTTCCAAAATAAAACCTCTACACTATGAAATTCATAAAATATATACATTTTCTCATCCTTGTACTAAGGCAATTGAGCTCAACCATTTTCTTCAAAATAGAATCAGTTACATTAAACTTGGACCGAATTTCTGAAAATAGGTGTTGAAGATGAAATCGTATCTCATAAAAAATAGCACCTGTTACAAAACTGAAAGAGG
This sequence comes from Pinus taeda, assembly GCA_000404065.3. Classification (NCBI taxonomy): domain Eukaryota; kingdom Viridiplantae; phylum Streptophyta; class Pinopsida; order Pinales; family Pinaceae; genus Pinus; species Pinus taeda. The sequence goes on along the minus strand of APFE031336710.1, from coordinate 17,375 downwards.
TTTTTGTAGATAAGTTCATTTTGGAGAAAAATTTCTCTCAAATTTTGGAAATTCATTTCCGGTTACTCGTAATCTGTGCCACAAAATCATCTCTAAAACAGAAAATCATTAAAAAAATAAATCTGTGAAAATGAGTTGTAAAGATCTAGTCACATATCCCAATTCATGACACCTGTGAATAAACTGAAAGAGTTTTTTGTTATCTAGCTCATGTTTAAGAAAAAATTCCTTGGGTTTGCAAAATTACTTTCCATATGTTGTAAAATGGCAGCGTACTAAAATGACTAAAACAGTAAAATAAATGAAAATTTTGCTTTGTTTTAATGCAGGCTCCAAATATCACTGCATATCTCCCACATAGTAGCACATGTGAATGAACTGAAGGAGGTTTTTGTTACTTGGTATGTGATGGACAAAAACCTCTTTCACTTTTGTAAAATTCCTGTCCAAACTGATTTTGTAGTAAATGTGTCCCTGTGTGCAGCAATTGACCTCAAAACATGCATAACCAAGGATCAATCAATAATTTCGATCATATCTTATGATCCAGAAACCGGTTACAGGAGTGTGATATACCGTTGGAAATATTTTTCTAAGCTTCTTCTGATGGACACATTTGTGACATGTTTTGTGCTAAATATCATGTGCAAAACATCTAATCAAACCAAACCTAGTAAGAGCTCATGTCAATCCCTGGTGATAGGCTGCGAAGGCTGGCACTAACACTAACCATTAGAAGGTAGATCCATAAGGAATTATATCTAGGCAAGAGAGTCAAGATGCTTACTTGAGAAAGAGACCAGTCTTTGGTGGGACAAACTATGTTTTCTGGAAAGTTAGGATGGAATCCTATTGTATGTCTCTAGGAGCAGTTGTTTGGAGCTCTGTACTAGTAGATTATGATTTCCATGATAGCCCTCCCACTAATGCAGATGGTAAAAAAATGTATGGAAATAATTCTAAATCCAATAATGGCATTATCTTTGGCCTTAGTCAATCTGAACTTGTAAATGTTATGCAATGTAAGTCTACCAAGGAAGTGTGGGCGAAGCTCAATCAGAGTCATGAAGGAGATGAAAAATTCAAGTAGGCCAAACTTCAAACCTTCATAATTAGGTTTGAAAGCTTAAAAATGAGTGAAGAAGAAAGCATAACAAAATACTTCCTCAAAGTTTATGAAGTAATGCATATGATTAGAGGACTTGGTGAAGAAATCAAGGAAGATATGATTGTTCAAAAGATATTAAGATCTTTGCCCATTATATTTAATGCCAAGATAACAATAAAAAATCGTTATCCCCTTCCTCGCATAGATGATCTATTAGATCAATTGAAAGAAGTTGTTTATTTTTTCAAGTTAGACTTGCATAATGGATATCATCAGGTCATAGTTGCAGAACAAGATGCATGGAAGACTACTTTCAAGACAAAGCAAGGATTTTATGAGTGGCTGGTTTTGCCTTTTGGCTTAACTAATGCTCCTGCTACTTTCATGAGAATAATGAATGATGTACTCAGACCTTTTCTTGATGATTTTTTTATTGTATATCTGGATGACATTTTGATATTTAGCAAAACGTGTGAAGAACATTTAAAGCATGTTAAGCAGACACTAGATGTTTTGAAAAGAGAAAAACTTTATGTTAAACTCTCAAAATGTGAATTTGGCAAAACATCTCTGAATTATTGGGCACATATAGTAGGGGGTGGTGAATTGAAGATAGATCCCTCTAAGGTGGCAGTCATTGTAAACTGGCCTAAACCCAAATTTGCTACAGAAGTTAGGAGCTTCTTAGGAGCAGCACAATATTGGAGAAAGTTTATTTCTAACTTTTCCTTAATTGCAACTCCCTTACATGCTTTAACGGGATTGAACAAGGTGTTTCAGTGGGGAGGCAAACAGTAGAAAGCCTTCGACACCTTGAAAGAAAAGAATAGTACAACACCAGTACTAGCACTGCTAGATCTTCAAAGACTGTTTGAGATCCAAAAGGATTCTAGTGAGTATGCCATGGGAACAGTGTTGATACAACATGATAAACCCATATGTTATCATTCTGAGACATTCAATTATGTAGTAGTTAACTATCCCATATATGATAAAGAATTGTATGCATTAGTACAGAGTGTGAAAAAGTGGAAACATTACTTAATGGGCAAAGAGACAGTTATACATACTGATCATCAACCACTTCAATATCTACACTCCCAAAATAAGTTGCAGCAATCAAGACACTATAAATAGATGGATTTTCTACAATAGTTTCATTTATTCATCAGATATAAAAAGTGCATACACAATAAAGTTGCAGATATGTTATCTAGATCCATTATAAATGCATCTACTATACTTAAGCATCATTCTGGGTTACATGAGAGCTACATTGAACAAAATGCTCAAGATATGGACTTTAAAGATGTATATGCAACTTTAAGTCAAGGAAAACGAGTAGAAGAATTGGATTATCATATTAAGGACCGATTCCTATATCATTGTGGGAAGTTATGCATTCCACAAACTGAAAGAGTAAAGATAATTCGAGAAGCACACACTTCTCTAATATCAGGTCACTTTGGGGTAAGTAAAATAGTTGCACAGCTACAAAGATTTTGTTATTGGCCAAAAATGAACAAGATAGTTTCTAGATATGTAAGAGGGTGTACTATGTGTGCTAAAAGCAAGCCCAACAATAGAAAACTAGGCTTGTACACTCCATTACCAGTTCCTTCTCATCCTTGGGAAAGTGTATCCATGGACTTTGTTGGAGGACTACCTAAATCTAGGAAAGGTCATGATTATCTGTATGTTGTTGTGGATAGGGTCAGCAAAATGTGTATTTTGATACCTTGTAATAAACAGATTACAGCTGAACAAAATGCAAAATTGTTCTTTCAACATGTATGGGTACATTTTGGATTACCCACTTCCATTATATCTGATCAAGACACCCGATTTGTGGGAAAGTTTTGGTTAAGTCTAAGGGAACTAATGGACACCAAAATGAAGAAAAACACAGCTTTCCATCCACAAACTGATGGCCAAACAGAAGTAGTCAACAGGACAGTCATCTAGTTACTCAGGGGATATTGCAGCAAGCATCCTAAGCTTTGGGATGAACATTTGTGTTATGTGCAACATGCTTACAACTGAGCCAAACATCCTTCCACACAGAGATGCCCTTTTGAGACATGTTTTGGTTTCACACCAAGGTCTCCCTTGGATTTTGTCTTTGGTAAGGACACAACAGTTGAGGGACATAACGATGTGGACAAGGCAACTAGGTTCATTGAACAAATCCAAGAGATCCCTCAGGTAGTACAGGAACAGGTGGAAAAGAGCTAGGCCAAATACAAGGCAAGGCATGACAAGCATCAGATGGAGCATAGTTTCCAAGTTGGTGATCAAGTCTGGTTGTATATCAGCAAGGACAGGATGCAAGGTGAAGGTAAAAAGCTTAAACCAATAAGGTATGGACCTTTCAGGATCCTTGAGAAAATTGGTGAGAATGCTTTTCACCTTGATTTGCCAGCTCATATGCACATCTACATAGTCTTCAATGCAGACAGCTTGAAACTATTTGAACCTTCATTAATTGAAGATCCTAAAGAACATAGTCAATTTCCTTCTATTGATGACTTGCTACCTGAATATCTTAATGAATTGCAGGAAGACACAATTTTGGACAAGAAGGTGAGAACGACATGTAGGGGAGATGTTGAGTACCTCAGAATTGGGCTCATGGTTTCAAAGCCAAGCAATGCAAAATGGATAGAGATTGGACAGGTGAGAAAGTTGTATCCTCACTTAGTCGATGCTTGAAAACCAACCTTTGGTGGTCCAAAAGCTTTTTTAGTGGGAAGGCCATGATCCGAATTGGATCCTCAAACAATTCCATGATTGTTAAGAATGGATGACAGACTTCAAGAAATCTTATAGCTATTAGAAATAACCTCTGAATAATGGTAATTTGCAACCAGCACGAAGCGACGAGGACCTTCGGTCAAAGCGTGCTAAACGTTGGCCCATGGAGACTGTGCATGGTGCAAAAATGGTAGTTGGGAAGCTCAAACACAAAAATGGAGGTTAATTCTGATACGCAATTAGCACAGTTGTGTATCACTGGGCAAAATCCCTCAAGAAGGAAAAGCCCCAAGTTCTCAGTCACAAGGGAAACCAAAAAACCACGGGAAAGCGCTAAAATGGACAAGGTGGGTTCCACGCTCAAAACCGGCAGAATATTGGAGGAATTTCAGATGGTAAGTGGGTTTGGCCAAAGACCCAGCGATTCCATACACCGAGTGACCCGTGTCCGGAGGGGAGAGAGAAAAACTGCTTACATCACGGACTAACAGTCGAGCAACTCAACCGCGCGATATAAGCGAAGACCGTAGGATCTGTGGGCTCCACATCAAACGACAGAGCTTCAACTCAATGGATGATCGGACTCGAGGGAGAAATAAGCTATGGCACATAATGATTTGAAATCCGATTTGATCAATGAATCAACAGAAGGATCGGTTTCACAAGCATCTGGGAGATAATGGAAAAAATGACCATTCAGGAAGAACTAACACTCAGTTCGCAAGAAGACAGGTGGCCACCTCTCTGTGAAGCATTACGCAGCAATGATGATGCAGGGCAGAGAAGTCCTAGTGGATAGAGGCAGGGGATCCAGAGAGTGGGGAAGACAAAGTGAACAATCAAAGAAACAAACTAGCTTTAAAGCCACGAGCTGACAGAGAGAGAGAGAGAGAGAGAGAGAGAGAGAGAGAGAGAGTGAGGCAGAGAAGCAGCGAAGAAGCCGAATGCCGAGAGACACAGAAAGAAAGGAAAATTTGCAGAGGACAGAGAAGTTGAGCTGACCAGCAGATTAAGGGCCGCATCGAGCAGAAAAATACCAATTGAGGTCGAAATTCTGTAAGGGGAGTCTGTGAACTCCCTTCAGACTCTACTCCCTGTACATCTTCTTAGATGACATAGAAGATGGGGCTCAGTGTTAGCTGCTCATGGCACTGAGTCCTTAAAACAGGATGAGCAGGTATGACAGATGGTTCAGGGAGGTTTATCATCAAGCATCATGACATGTTGCAGATGGGATGGAGTTTCCATGGACTTGAGCATGGGTGAGATTCTTGGTGAGTCCAGGATGTGGCAGAATCTGAGATAGACTGGTGAAGGCATAAGGATGTTCACTCCATAGCTTGAGCGTGATAGTTGGATTAGCTACCCGACTAGTTCAAACATGGGGCCGGAAGTGCACGAATAGATGTTGGCATCAGGCAGGCAGGAAGGATGATAGTTCACAAGATGGGACAACACATGATGGAGATGGTAGTTCTGCATATGTTACAAGGATGTTTGCAGTATGTGGAGGAGTTAATATCATGGACCAAGGATGAGACAGTTGTTGATCTTAGTGGATGACTACCAGGATGAGATGTTGTCAAGGACGACAACGACTTTAGGTGGAGGAGGATGTAAGGACCTGCGGTTCTTGGCATAACCACAAGAAGTGTGATTTGACTTGGAACGGACGAAGTGCGAGCTCATGACCGAAGGTGCGATGGAAATATGTAATAATGCACATGAGGGAAGGTTGAACGATGGTTTATAAGGTGTGGGGAGTGTTGGCTCAACCCATGGGCCAACCTACATACAATGGCAAATGAATGAAGGCCGACCATAATCGGAGGACAACTTTGTGATGGTGTGTAGGGCGTTGGCAAGTCATCTTGGGCAGCGCAACTTGCCCAACGCACCATAAAAAAACAACGAAGGTTGGAGGCATTTGCAACAATGAACTCGATGATCATTCGGTGATGCGAAGAGGGAGAAGTGTGAGGTGCAAGTCGCAAAAGAGGCACAGCAAGTTAATGCGCCCGCTCTTGGGAAAAGACACACGGTAGCATAGCTTCGTATCTCGAGTGAGAGCGTAGGTGAAGGCGCCCAGCGTTCGGTGGAAGGCGCGGGTGGAGACTCGGGTGAGTCACTCGCCCGTTGTGCAAGACCAAATGCAGTAGAAGTAAACAGAGGTGTCTCGGGTGACTTGGGTAGGAGGCCCTCTCATCGTGCGAAGTTGTGAAGGGTGACTTGGGTGAGGTTGCCCGCCCAAACAAAGTTCGATTGAGGAGTCAGTTGGCAAAACTCGTGTGAGGGCGTGCTCGCCCAGCTCCAGCAAGGAACTTTGGTTGTCACACGAAGGTGTGGAAAGTTGTAAAATTGGCTAAGTGTGAAACTTGGTGTTTCCCAAGTATACTTGTAAAGCTTTGTAACATTGAAATATTATATAATATATTGTATTCGGGTAGACTCATTGTTCAGGGAGTTGCCCCTCCCTTTATACTGTGCAATTTTGTTCTCTTGTATAATTGCTGATGATAATGAATGTGTATGGGTGTCCATTGGTATAAAGGAAACATAATAATTACTTGGTTTAGAAACACAAACTAAGTAGGACATATGGTTAGGCGTAGTCCATGAACATAAGTACTGGTGAAAAGAAAGTGTTCGGTGGTGTCGCCGACCAACACAAAACGAATTTGCAATGATATCTGTAAGGGCATTGGCAAGTCGGCTTGGGCAGCATGACTTCGTTGCAACTTCATTTTATGGTGTTCGACCCTCACATGCCCAACACCCATGCCTTCAACCAAATCAAACTTCGTGCCAAGACTGTGTATAACCGTGACCGGTGGGTGGGTGCATAACCTATGCCTTGCTGCAGTTATACCTCCCTTTGCTCACACCTACACTTGATGATCGAAGACTGAATGCGATGCTTCAAATGCGATGTCTCACCATGCATATATACGCTACCTTCGTGTGAAGGTCACGCCCTCGGCCGACCCTCCATCCATCCTTCCAACCACGCATTCATCAAACAATACAATGCCTTTGTAGGTCGGCCCGCCCATGGCGTGGGACCGCCCATCAATTCGTTCTTCGTTTTCCTTTCACTCCTCGGTCAACTTGTGGTGCGAGTTACCCAACTCGTCCATATAAACTTGGAACGCCAAACTCATCTGCATAACATAATGTCGCACCCTTGGTCGCTCCTTCGCATGACTTATCTACTTCACACAGTGAGAGGGCGCGCCCAATTGACTTGCCAATCGCAAGGCGTTACATCCTCCCCCACTCAAAATCATTATCGCCCTCAACAATCCCGACCTCCTCAGTAGCTTCCTATCATAATTCTCAATCTTCTTCTTCCATCTCCAAAGTGAGTCCTCTGTTTCCAAGGTTTCCTCCTCCGATGCATTCTTCCATCTAACAAGAAATTCATGTTTCATGTGGCAACCAATCCCTATAGTTCTGAAGCTCAAAATCTTCTCCAACTCCAAATCTGGCTTGTCCACAATCTCGGCTGGTCCTCTCGGAGGTTTAGATCTCTCTGGATGATCAGCATCAAGTCTGCATCTCTTAAACTGACTCATGTGAAAAAATGGATGCTTCATGTGCATATGGTGTGGAAGCTCTAACTCATAAGCAACTTCCCCCACTCTCTTCTTCACTCGAAATGGTCCCTCATACTTCTGTGTCAGTTTGCTCGCAGTCCCCTTAAGTGGCTAAAACTGCTCCCCGGTAATCCTCAAAAACACCATATCCCACACTGAAGTGTACATCATGTCTTCCTCTATCAACCCATTTCTTCATTCTCCTTGCAGCTTCATGCATGTGCAACCATGCCAGCTCCAAGGTCTCATCCCAAGCCTTCATGAACTTCTTCGCATGAGGACTCCTCAAAAAACCTCCTGTCACTACGGTATGCGGCGTGACTGGCATCTATCCATTCACCAACTCAAATGGATTGTACCCTATTGCATAACTCTTTTGAATGTTGTAGCTAAATTGAGCAACATCCAAAAGTTCAGGCCAATTCTTCTAACTAGCCATCACATAATGTCTCAAGTAATCCTCAGTAATGCGTTGATCCTCTCGGTTTGCCCATCTGTCTGCGGATGGTAACTTGAACTCATCAACAATTTTGTCTCGACTAACTTGAACAATGTGGTCCAAAATCTGTCTGTAAAACGTGGATCTCAGTCTAACATGATTCCTAATGGCATCCCCTAATATTTCACTATGTTCTTAAAGAACAACTCCGCAGTCCGCTCAGCTACACAAGGCATCTTTGTTGGAACAAAGAAAACATACTTGGAAAAACGGTCAACCACAACCATAATCCCATTATACCCCTGAACCTATGGCAACTGAGAAATGAAGTCTATCGAGACACTCATCCATGGTCTCTCAGGGATTGGTAAAGGCTGCAACAATCCTCCTTGCCTATGATTATCCAATTTGTCCTGCTGACAACTGATGCACATATGTACATACTTACCTCTACATCCTCCCGCATCTTCTCCCAAAAGAATCCTTTCTCCAACAATGCCAAAGAACGACGCTACCCTGGGTGGCCAGTCCACGGTGAGTCATGGCACTCTTTCAGTAAGGGGAGTATTCTTCTATTATGAAGAATGATGTTTGGCAGGTAGTGTCGAGGTCTGAAGGTAAATCAGTTGTTACTTACAGATGGCTCTACAAGATAATCATGTTGCAGATGGCAACATCAAGAAGTTCAAGGTTCAATTTGTGGCGAGAGGGTTTTCACAAGTAGAGGGAGTTGACTATGATGAGACCTTCAATCTCATAGCTTGATATACATCTATTCGCTCCATTATATTGATTGCAGCAGAGATGGGTTGGAAGTTCCACCAGATGGATGTGAATACCACATTTCTCAATGGCTTCATTCAAGAGGAGGTTTATATTGAGTGGTCGTGGGGTTTTGAGGTGCATGGGAAGGCGTCCCATGTATGCAGATTGAAAAAGGCACTCTATGGCCTAAAGCAAGCTCCTAGAGCTTGCTACTTGAGGATTGATACATACTTGTAGCAGTTGGGTTTCACAAAGAGTGAGGCTAATCCGAACCTATACTTCATTGTGGTGGGTGAGGATCCTCTCATTCTAGTGTTGTATGTTGATGACTTGATCATCACTAGTGCAGAGAGACTCATTGAGGGTTGCAAGAGAGATCTTGCTTCAGATTTTGAGATGAAGGATATCAGCTTGATGCATTATTTTCTGGGATTGGAAGTGTGGCAAGAGGAGGGGCATTTCTTCCTGGGACAAGGGAAGTACATTGTGGATATTCTTAGCATATTTCACATGGAGGATGGAAAACCCATGTCTCCACCTATGATCACTAACTGGAAGAAGCTTCACACTTCTAATTCTAAATTGGTGGATCCTACTCTATACAAACATTTGATTGGTAAATTGATGTTTTTGTCAACGCTCGACGAGATATATGTTTTGCAATTAACACTATGAGTTAGTTCATGTGTGAGCCTAGGAGAGTGCACAGGGTGGCTGCAAAACACATTCTTCGTTACTTGTAGGGGACTATGGATTTTGTTCTGGATTATAGACACGGTGATGGAGTGAGACTGGCATGGTACACGGATTCAGATTGGGCAGGTTGTGCTTCAGATAGGAAGAGTACATCTAGGTGTTGTTTTGGGTTGGGTTTTCCAGTTGTGTTGTGGATCAGCTGGAAACAACAGTCAGTGGCATTGAGCTCAACTGAGGCAAAGTATATGGTTGTTAGTTTGGCTATTTGTGATGCCATATGGCTTCGCAAGATGTTTTTTGGTCTATTTGGTCAGGCATTAAGACCTTCAATAATTCACTGTGATAATCAAAGTTGCATAAAACTCACGGAGAATCCAGTTTTTCATGATAGGTTAAAGCATATTGAGATCAAGTATCACTTCATTAGAGACTATGTCCAAAAGGGAGTTATCAATATTGAGTACATTTCCAAAAATGAGCAGGTAGCAGAGATTTTCACCAAAGCCTTACCATGAGGCAAGCATGTCTACTTCAAAGACAAGATGAGAGTGGTAAGAAACACTTTCCTCGGTAAGAGGGAGTGTTAAAATTTGGGTACCAAAGGACAAGTGGTTCCCTAAGGCTTTGATCTTTGGCCTAGGGAAAAGTGTCCAAATTTATTTGTACTTTTCTCCTAAAGTGACTTTATAGGTGGTAAAGTCAATTTAATTTAAAAGTGACTTTACAAGTGGTAAAGTTACATTCTGATTTAAAAGTTACATTCAAATGTTAACAATCTATGTTGGGAAGTATAATTTTGCTTCCAAAATTGAGCATAGGTGTTGGCTTTGAGTGTTTCATTTTTCTGCTTAATCTGCACAAACTTACTGAAGATATTGGGATCATCATGTTAACCCAATTCTATTAACTGTGATTTTTCTGAAAGATTCTGTGAGGCCAAAGAGGATAGGGTGTCAGGAGGTGTTCCTTGAACTCTATGGAAAACTGTAAACCATTAGTGAGGCCTCGAAAATCGCTGCAACAACATTAGGGGATAACCACCCGATCCGGTCCTTAGTACAGCTCTTTTTCCGTTTGGGATGGTGGCTCCGACTAGATATAACGGGACCAGTTTCCCAATAATGAATAAAAGGGATGGATGAGTGATGGGTTGTCTATTCTAATGACAGGCGTACAGTTTATTCTATCAACAAAAATACAAAATCTAATACTAATCCCAGGAACAACTATTCATTTGAAATGCAGCGTTTAATAATCTTTATCTATTAACAGGCATATAGATGACTCTGTAAAATAAATACAGATATTCAATCATTTAAAGATTACTTCGTCCAAATAGTCAAACGAAGCGATTAACACAAATTACTGCATTGATCATTTATATCATCGATACATATACGATTAAAAGAAAAGCATGCTATAAACAGCCAATAGTGGGATGCATAAAGGATGTTGTTAAAACACATATATATATAAGTGATAATAGCAAGAGCGATCAAATAACAATTCATATAACAGGAATGAGTTCAGACGCAGATAATAGTACCATGTGAGCTGCTAATCAATCCCAAATATCAATCGCTATTCGAAATTCTTCCTTCAACACAGAAATGCTTTTAAACAAAGACAGTAGTGCACATTTGTATAAAAACCTTCCTCATCAAAATCAGAATAATTGGTCCAGTTTCATAAAAGAATATCCCTGAAGTACAATAGTGCAACTTCAGGGTTTAAGTCATATACAAAACTTTACGACCCTTTCTAAATGCATGAAAGGGTCTATAAATACTACTAAGCTAAAAAAATCTATGAAGCAAAATCCTACTTAATTGGCATCAATTAATAATATCTATCTTCTTGGGGGCGATCTGGCAGTCGGCGATGTGAATCATGACTCAGGTTGCTTGCCTTTAAACCTAAGTTGGCTTATCACAAGCATTGGCTCCACTTCGGGTGGTCTGTTGAGGCGCAAGCTAAGTTGGGCAGTAAAGGTGGCATCCTGAATATCGGGTATAATATACCCGATCGCATCTGTGAGGCATTTGAGGGCGGCTCTCTGGCTGTGCGGCTTCACTAAGAAGAACCAATAGGCATCCCATGTCAAACTGTTGATCCCCGCAATTAACCTTCCATTTTTCTCCAGCTCTGGGTAGCATGAATGCTCCAACATCTTTGTTGTTGTTAATTGGCCTGGAGTACATTGAGAAATCATATTAGACAAGTAAAGAGTATTATTTACTAATTCAACCAAATGACTAGTGGTTGCCTTGCATCTTAACATCACTCTTTTTGCCTTCATTAACTGTGATTTCCATTCTGTGAATAATATTTCCTTATGCGATTCCAGAATCCTTGGTAGGTTAGTTGCCTGTCCCTGATCGGAATCTTGCCATTCCAGAAAATTTGTCAATGTTTCTTTGGCCTGATCCAAATCTGTCCTGCCCTTCTCTACTTTTTCGCTTAAGGATGCCACTAAGTCGCACAATGGTTCTGCCTGGGCAATTTTCTGACACAAGAGCTTCATCTAATTTATCAATGCTTTATTTAATTGAAACGCCTCTGCTTTAAACTCATCTACCTGAGGGAGCTTTTTCATTTGCTCAATTTGAGCTGATAATTGAGCGATTTTCTCATCTTTGGATTTTAACATTCCCTTAGTTGATATTTTTAATTGCGCCAATGCTGCCGATAGCTCCTTTTGCTTTTGGATTGCGCTATCATCAATCCTCTGTTTTTCTTCTTGCAATTGCTTAGTCAACTAATTATTATTTTGTTGTTGTACTAGCAATTGTTGTTCTGCCTGCTCTGCCTTCTGCTGTGCTTCCGATAATTGAGCCTGTAGCGAAAATATGTCTTGATCTTTTTCCTTTAATAGACTGCTCACCTCCGATGCTTTATCTATTGTTGCCGCTGAATATGCTCCAGCGTATTGCGATAGCTTTGTCAAGTCATCGAAGGGGTCAAATTCTTCTTTCCATACCACACTACCCGTTATTGTTAATTCAGGGAATAAAGAAGGTTGATCAGCCCTTCTCCTCTTCCTCTGTCATTTCACAACATCTTTATGCTTAGGGCTGTAGAAGACATCCAAGGGAGGAATCTCTTCTATCTGCAAAATGATTTCGCCAGATGGATCCTTAGGAATTATTTCCATTTCCTTTAATTTGGGTGGGTCGTTGGTTTCGCCCGAAACCTGCTTTGATGTGGCTTCCTGTGTGTCGCCCTCTTTTGAAACCTCATCATCTTTAGAGCATTCTAGATTGTCGATGATTGAATTGAATTGCTGCCATTCCTAGAGCAATTTCGGATCAATCTGTGTATCATCATTAACTTTTGAACCGCTCTCTTCTTGAGTTTTCGCCTGGGTTTCTTCTTGTCTTTGCAAGTTTTCTTGGGTTTCTTCCTGCCTCTGGTCATGCACTTCCTCCTGCTGCTTCGATGTAATAGGAGGTTCTTTATCACGTCGTTGCTCAGGCTCGCTTGATTTTGTTGTTGTTGGAGTAGTCACTAGCAGGTCTAGAGACAGAGTTTGCAACCTCTGCTCTCTAATTCTGTTAAATTTGACTAGCCCCTCATCATTGTATTCATTTATAGCGAGCGATTTAACTTGATATAGCGACTGGGCCGATGCAAAAAAATCCTCAAATCTGTCTTCTTTGTGCTCGAACTTGGCCAATTTGACCTGGTCGAGTGCATTGTAGGCGATTTTTTTCGGATTGAATCGCCTGCTTGGTAGAGTTGCCAGGGTCAGCGAATTTATTTTCTCAGCTTCCTTCTCTGCATGTTTGAGATCATGCAGAGTGTAAATACCAATTCGCAAAGGAAAGGAGGGCCATACATGCTTCTTTGTTTTTTTCAAAGTTTGAGTAACCCCATCGGCGTTGATCTGATAAGCTATTTCCCTAGCAAGTAGTTTATCAGGGATGTATAGGGGAAGCACACGGGGCTTGGATTGACTGCCAAAAACTCTGATATAGGTGAACTTTTCTTCTCCAAATCAACTCCCTACGGCAGTTAAATCCACCCCCGCTTGGTCAGAAATCTTCGGGGCAGGCTTATTGAAAATGGAATAATGAATAGGCAACATGAAACCGTTGCAGATTTGATACAAGTGGTATTTGTAGTTGGTCTTCCACAACTTTTGATGATATATGTGGATGGGTGCGGGGTCTTGCGACGTCCACCTCCATCCGAGCACAGGAAATTCAAAATTAAAACATAAAACATCTAATACATAGCACTGTAGTAAAAATGGCGGAAAGAACCTCTCAAATGACGCAAGAGTTGAATCTGAAATTAAGAATGGCAGTTGCTAGCTTATCGGATAGTATATCCGCCCAATCCATTATTTCGCCACTACATGCCGCCTCCATTAAGGGGACCATTTCTATGGTAAAATTGGTGGAATCATGTAATCCCCATAGTCTGCACATCATAATCCCAGCATAGCAATAATGAGAGCATAGAGAATCGACTGAGTACTTACCCGAAGATTCGTGCTTGTGTTTTGCTGGATTTTGTCTCCAACCTTGAATTGTTTTGGACCCAGTCTCATTTTCTGCTCGGAATTTCTCTAGGAATGTCGTGTTATACTTCTTCTCCTCCGCCGGCAAATGAATCATTTGCCTTAGATCCTCGGCTTGAAAAGAACCAAAAATCCTTCCATCTATAGTGTTGAAAGTTCTATCGGTAATTGGGATTCTTGAATCGCCCATCTTACCACATCTGTATATGGGAGAATTTTCTCCCGGGCCGCTATTCTATGAAGAAAGGAGTTGGCTAAATCACTCAGATTAGCCTCGGATTTACTAGTGTTGTCTGCAAAAACTTGTATCCCTGTCACCCTTGGGTCTTCAGCTTCATCAAGTTATATGTGCCTTGCCAAGTAGCTCTGGTAAGTCCCAGGCACGTAGTGTCCAATATAAGACCATTCTTTTTATTGTCTGGATCAACAACGGGTTTCCCTACGGCCGGCGAAGCGGAAGGCATTGTGGTCTTCTTGGACTTCTTTCCCATTCCGCTCAAATCTGTTTCTGCGGGAGAATTCTACACAGAGAGAACGATAGGCATAATACAGGAAACAATAACATAAATCTAATAGACTGAGATATATATATATATATATATATATATATATATATATATATATATATATAATGATAAATTCATGGTGATCGATTGACTTAAGATGGCTTCGAATCAAATCTGTAAACAGAATCGCAAGCTTGCTGTTTTCATTAAATGGCCATTAAGGCCTGTCAATCTCATCAATACCAGTCATTTCGATTAATGGCTGAACGATTTATTTGAAGCGTGCCTTGGGCGATTTGGCGGTTGAGCGCAGATGAGCGGCTTTTCGAAAGATAGTGCCTTAATTACGAATAAATCGTATTAAACTGCTTTAATGGTTTTCTTTGAAAACTACGCTTTTGCCTTTATCGCAATCGGGCGTCGGGGAAAATCATAAGTCATTGTTTTGGTTCCATTTGGAATCCCCGATCGCCGATAACGATATCGCATCGCGTTGGGAGTAGCAAGTGGGGTGGTTAATAAGGTGTGCATAGTCAATCGCTGATTGCCGATAGCGATATCGCATCGCATCGGGGCAAGAGGGAGCTTATTTATGCTAATTCATTATCACCGATTGTCGATCACCGATATCGCATCACATCGGAGCAAGGGGGATTTAATTACGCCAATTCTTTTATTGCCGATATTCGATAGCGATTTCGTGTCGGAGCAAACCAATATGTCCTCAAGTTGTGTTCCCTTTGTCATTGCGATATGCGATCTTGCGATCACTTTATCGCGATGACAAAAGATTAATTGTTTTATGTTAAGGCTTTTGATTGATTTATGGAAAAGGCTTTTTGGTAATGTTTTATTTTATTTCTTTGGGCCTTTTAGAATAGAACCAAATTGATACCAAAGAAAACGAAATTTTAAAAGGTACCCATTTCATATTATGGTTTTGAGATAATATTGATATGAAATGGGGGGTTGTTGTAGGGCACAACAATTGGCGATTCGCTGGAAGAAACAGTTATCTCTGGAAAGTATAGAAATACTTAAACTTTTTCAAAATAGAAATTTTATCAAAAGGGAGAATTCTAATATAACTAGGTATATTTGCATTCCAAACAAAATAAAACTTTCTCAGTTAATTCCCCTTTTTGTTAAAATATATACATTCTAGATTTTAAATTGGCCTCTATTGGTTGATATTGATAAAACAGAAAACCTTTCCAAATCAGCTATTAAGATTAGCTCCTTTTTCATAGGTAGAGCCTCTGCTGCCAACAAACGTCCATAGTTTCGGCAGGGATACCTTTTAACCATATCATTGTCTATTGTCCCTTTCACCTTAGAGCATGATTAACAGAATGAATTCAAAATATGTTTTTCACATTTTGTATTTCTTTTCTCTTTTTCTGTTATTTTGTAAGATAAAAATCCATTGCCCTAGTTTGGTGGCCAGTTAAGTGACAATGCCATTCAGTGGTAGTAATCTAACCGAACAAGTTGGCTCGTGATGAGACCCCTTGTCTTACAATTGAAGCCATTACCCTGTTTTGGTATGCAGTATGGTAATGTCGGCTAAACTATTTCCCTATGAACATGGTAAGCAGGCTTTTAATAAGACCTCTTATCTTTTATATCCAGTATTCTTGGAATTACATTCTGAGTAATCACAAGCTTTGGTGAGTGGGATAGACAATTTCCTCCTTAAAAGAAGATGGATGACAAGGTAAGAGTTGGAAATGTTGAAATTGGATTAGCTTCTATTTTGATATTGATAACCTTTTCGTGACCAATTTGAAAAATCTAAAAAGATTTACAATATTTATAAACTTTGAGAGGGGTTCACTAAGATTGCAGTGTAGTTTCAGAATGCAATTATGTCTAATTTCCTAGAAATCACTCCTTTTGTTTAAGACTTCTATTTATTTAAGAGTAAATATCGCACTACTTGTTTTGAGAAACTCTTTAAATACAGCAAAGGTCAAATAGAGGATACCTTACAGCTTTATTTTCTGATGCTCCTACAAACTATAAAAATGTTATTAAAAAGAGAAGGGGTTACCTCCTCAATTGAAGAATTTCTTTAAGATGAGACCATTAACAGGGAGAGAATCTCTCAACCCTGATAAATCTTATAGTATGAAGGTCGAATGGCCTATCTTTTCACAGATCTGAAATGGTCCAAGCCACATCTTCTGAAACTTAGTGTGTTTTCCCTTATCTTCATGGGCTTTGTCCCATTTCAGGACTAAATCACCGACTTGAAATTGTTTGGAACCGGATGAAATTGAATCAAATGATGACTTGATGATATGTTGATGTTTCGCATGAATGATTTTGGATTTTTCTCTTTCTTCTTCTAATTTTAGAATTTGGTCATGTCCAAGTTGTAAAGAAGAAGAAGGGCTTTCTTCAATAAATTGAACTAGGGCTAGAGAAGGAATGATGAGATTTGTTGGTAGCATTGCTTCTTTTCCATACACAAGTTTAAACGGAGAAGAACCTATAGAAGCTTTTTGCGTTATCTTGTCAGCCCATAATGCAAATATTAAAGATTTGTGCCAATTCTTATGATTCTGTTCGATAGTTCGTTTGATAATTTTAATAAGATTTTTGTTTGTAGATTCTGCCAAACCATTACCCTGAGGATAATAGTTAGCAAAATATTTGATTTTGAATCCTCTTTTAATTGTGAAATCAAACATAGCATTGCTTGAAAATTAAGATGCATTATCAAAAACAAGAGCATTCGGGACACCAAACCTGGTAATGATGAATTGATCTATAAATTCAATAATGGCTTCAGAATTTGTTGTCTTTAAAGGAATTGCTTCAACCCACTTGGTAAAGTAATCAGTAGCGGTAAGGATATACTTATGTTGTTTGGAAGAATTTGGGGTAATATCTCCAATAATGTCCAATCCCCATTGCTCAAATGGCTGTTCAATGTTGACCGGTTGTAGAGGGAAGGCTGATTTCCTTTGTCTTCCACTTG
>APFE031336707.1:0-17828 GCA_000404065.3 Pinus taeda | reverse complement strand
CTGTTCAAAAGCATATCCATGTATATATGTGCTTCCTGTGCATAAAACTTATTTAAATATCTCAAATCACTGAGTACTAACAAATGGAATCACTGAACCATTGAATCACTAAATAAAAATACTCTATCACTGCAATAAACATTCACATATATACCAATACTAAATCATTGAATACCTAGTAACACTCCTACAATATGATCACTAATCAATAATCAAGCCATAACCAAATCAATTCAATCAACACTGTCAAATAACATCAACCGTGATCAAAACATCATTGAAAAAACAACAAATCATACAAAATTAATCAACCAAGCAACAATTTCAAATCCTAGAACATATACGTGACTTCCATTAAATAGATATGCATATATACACATTTATCATATATAAGACATGCGTACAGATTTCAAATCACCAAGAACTATTTAACCAAGCCATTTTGTTTAAGATGATCATATCTCTAATCATCATATTTATTAGTTATTATCAAATCAACTATCATCAACCTAGATCAAGCAACAACAAATTATCTCATAATATATACATGATTATACTGAAACAGATTTGCATATGTACATGACATTACTTAAGAAAACTTTCATATAGATATTAAATTACTGAATCAAGCCTTCATTGCATACATAACACAATTTCCGCATATTTTACTGTCAAAATCACATATCATTGCAAACATATTCATATCATATCATCACTATAACCACATATCTTACATTGTTAGCTACTCAAACATAAACAAATCAATCAAGTATATTCATTAGTTTTCAATGCACTTTTAGATCTGAGCCTTCTCCTTTATCCCTATTGCACACAATATTCAAATCAGATCACACATGAATAATCCATTACGTTGCACATTTATCTCCTTTATATTCGTCTCCTTATATAGATTTCCCCTTTGCTAATACCACAAGAAAATCCCTTGGTAATGTTGTTGGTATTTATAAACATGATCAAATAGGAAATACTGCTAAAATACTTTGGGTAATTATGATGGTAATAGATCTTGGTTTCCTATATTCCATGGTTCGTATAATGTACACACATTTTTTTCATAGAACCTGCATATGTAAGGGACTATTCTTCACAAGGGTCGCATATACTTTTCAAGCTTTATGCTTTCCATCTTTTCTCAAGGGAAACATGTAACATCAATCATGTCACTTGAAATAGTTCTATAATCATCAATGGAAACTCATTATGTTATAAACAGGTTGACATCAAGGACATATCTAACATACAGGTTGCCATCAATGACAACACATGAGCCATAATTCCTAAAATATCCCCCTTTGGACTTGATGGAAACCACTTTGGTGTTTGGAAACCACATGAAAACACCAAGTCTTCTCTCACCCTTTGAAATCATCGGAAAAGGGATGAACCAATCTGAATGAATTAATTTCCCTTATAATGCTCATCACTATAAGTAATATTTGTTGATATGAACTATGATGTCTTCATACAGACCATGCTCCCTCTGAGCATATGTTGGATCTGATAAAGATATGCAATAAAGGTGAAAGACTTTATGAATCAAATACATGGCTATTGCTGACATCTAATATAATTAATGAATCTTATATCAGTCATCCAACACAATGGGGTTACACATTTGACCCAAATTTTACATCAATCACTCAAAATAATGGGATTACATACATAACATGGCTTGATTCCAATAACCCATATAATACTGAATTTTATAATGATTACAACATGGGTATTTTCATGAACTTTAGGTCAGGAGACATACATGACATCTATAACCATAAACAAGGATCTCAACAATGAAATTCCACACCATATAGTCATCTGCAACACAATCATTTGACAACAGTAGCATAAATTACATAATGACAAGAACATAAATATATATCTAGATCAAAAACTACGATATGAGCTCATCATTTTCAAAATAATGCAATAAGGGGTGTCCATATTACCATCAAGGAGCCATTAGAAGCATGGAAGATTCCCTACTCCCCCCCCAAAAAAACCTATGCAAACTCTTCATCACCAATTATGATCACATTATATCCTTATTACCAATAGAAAAGAGAGAAATCATCAGCATTAATAAGATTTTGTAACAATTCATCACTCATCGTGAATCAATACTCTTTCATACATTTTGAAACTTGCATAAGGGTATTATCAACAAGCTGCAACAAACCAATGTGAGAACTAGAATGCCAATAATGAACTAATTGAAGAATATGAGGAGCTCCCCTTGAATTTGTGCCACTCCTTTACTATTACAAAAAATAATATGCAACTATCTAAGTCAAAATATTCTTATACACACAACTGTTATTCATAAGAAATGTGTATAGAATATGAAACAATGATTTTACCTGGCACCAACTATGTCATGTCTGTTCCTGATCACAATCACTTCATCAGATGCAACATAAGTAATACAAACATCACCAAAAGAACAAAATATGGAATCATCATCAAGGTACACATGCATAGCTCCCTCTGAGATCATACACCACTGATCTTGCGGACCTGATAGTCATTATATGTTCTACATGAGGTTGTGTACTTCACATTTACTTTTGCAACACCAATTATAATCATGCATTAAGTACAATATAATGCAGTAGGGGTTATATTCCTTTACTCTGAATCTGAAGAAGAGGAATTACACCTCTTACTTCTGCCTGGATTCTTATTTAATGCATATACATTGCCTAAAAATTTGAATCCTTTTTCTATAGCCTTTATAGTGTCTTCATCTATAATTTTGCATCCAGTTGATGTAAATACAATTATATGCCATTTATTATCTATTTTAATTAGACTTAGAATGTTGTCCTTTATCCCATAAACCAATAGTACATTAGCTGCTTCTGTATTCTTAATATCAACATCAATATTACCCTTACCTAGAACCTTTGCAAAGGTACCATTTCCAAGAATAATATTACCACTCTTGTTTTTGAGATAGATGAATTTATCCTTATTTCGGGACATATGATGAGAGCATCTCCTATCAATGTACCATTGATCTTATTCTTTAAATGCACACAAAGCAATGGAACACCTTACTTTTTCTTCTTCCTTATGCTTAATATGAGTAGTGCTGGTGGATCTAGGTTGTTTGCCTTGGAGATAGTCTACTTGTTGTCTGAATGAATTCATTATTTTGTTCTTGCATTCTTTAGCTACATGTCCAAACTTATTACATGAATAACACCTTACATGACCAGAAAAGGGAGCAGAAGAGTCATAATATTTTTGCTTCATATTTCTCCTATTGCAATTAATAGAATTGTGACCAAACATATTGAAAACAATATCCCTTAAAGAAACTTGAGTAGTTGGGAGCTGATGATCTTCCTATGAATCTTCTTCTCCAGTTGGTTGCAATGTGTCCAAATTCATGACAAATATAACATTCAATGTAATTGTTCAAAGGAAATAATCGACTTTTGTTTCTATTATTGGGAGAAAATGACTTCCTTTGAAAATTTTCTTTCTTTTTTTGTTGGTTTGGTTGACATTTTAATTCTTTACCAGGTTTTTTCAGAGTTTTCTTTGTTAACCTCATAATTGCTTGAACAAGCTTGTGAGATAGATTCTCCTTTTACAGTTTCATGAAAACCAAGAATAGATTTACTGGAGGGAGACCTTTGACTGTTAAGAAGATTATCCAATATATTTGAGCTATCTTGAAATCTAAATTTCTTATCCTTTTCTACTAACTTACCTTCTAGTATACATACTTTAACCTATTTTTTCTCATTTTTTCTTTCCCAATTGAGATGTCAGCTCGACGATCTCCTTTTAAACTTATTTTCTTGTTCCTCAAATACTTGAAGTATCTTCTCATGTCGTTTATTTGACTTTTCAATATTAGATTTGAGAGAGATGGTTTCTATTTCAATTTTCTTCACAATAACTGGTTCTTTCTTTAAGCTCCTTGATTGCTGCACCTTCTTCAAATTTTGTTGCCTCCTGTAGCTAGGATATTTTCTTTCCCAGTTCATTTCTCAATGAAGCTACTTCATCCTCCAGTCTTTGACATTGATCATACTTTTCCTTATATTGCTTTCTCATTCCTTCTTAAATTTTTCTTCCTTCTTCTAGCTGAGTCTTTAACTTGACGATCTCTTCTTTGTAGGTATAATCATTTTTATAAATTTTTTTTAGTAAATTTTGATGATATCTATTCTCATCTCAGAGCTTTTAATCTCTGATTCTAGAGCCATTATTTTTGAATTTGATTTCTCTACATAACAATTACCTTCACTTCTACCCATGGGATTAATTTTAATTGATTTACTATCATCATCACTACATGTACAAGGAAACATACTATAATTTTAACAAGATCCAATTCTTAATGATTATTTATCACTATATTCACTATGCTTTTCATTCTTGATCAATATAAAATAGGGTGCTCCCAAATCTGAATATTTGTTGACATCGTTCAATACAATTTGTCCTTGATATGTAATTGCTAAAAATGCCACTACATATGATATATCTCTTTCATTGCAATTTTTTTCCTAAACTGATTTCTTCCTTTGCTTCTTTCTCATTGTCCCTGATCCACTCTCAAGTGGTTAATATTCTACTGGAGTGACCTGCTTTGATTCCAACTGTTAGGAAAAATACTGGGAGGGGTGAATCAATATTTTTAATTCACTTTAACTTTCAATTTCAAATTCATAATTATGTATGCTACTTTTATTTAAAAAAATCATGTGTGTATGCGTCTTTAGTGAATTAAAATTGCATATATGTTACAAAATGTAGCAAGAAAGGCTCAATTTGACTTTATCCTTAGTCAAATTAAGTAAATCAAATTTCCACATCAACAAGACAATTTGGAGGAATTTAACTAGTGTGACATGGCCCTTGTCACTCAATTAGCTCAATAAATTCTATTTAGTGGGCTTGGGGTTTAGTCATGCATGTGTTGATTACTAAATTTTAGCAATATAGTTTTGTTATTTTCAGTTGTACTTAGTTAATTGACATCTAACTATTGATAGAGTTAGTTGAAGGTCAATTTTGAAGTGGGACAATAATCTAACTCAGAGATCTATCATTTGACTGATCAATCAACCCAAAATAACTCATGCATGCATGTAATTCAAATTGCTTAGATGAGGTGGAGGAAACAAAGGCTAGTGTAACAATTAGTGTATATTAGTTGAGTGTACAGTTGTTGCGTGTGGGTAGTTGATCAATCCTTGGGAATTGTGCAAGGAAATAGGGAACTTTCCTATTGTTTAGGAGCTCAAATTAGCTCATAATTATGCAAGGAAATTGGAGGCTAGAGGAGGTAGAAATTGGTTAAGTGTTGGACATAGATCCTCATTCAGCAGAGAGAACAATTATTCTTTTGAAGGTTGTGCTAAGAGCTGAAGCATGAAATTGTAGTAATTTCTGTCTTCAATCAATTAATGCAAAGAGGCTTGAGGGTTTTTTCCAAGTTCGGTTCCCCTAGAAATCATTATGGACTTGTGGTTTTTCTTGTTGCATGTTTATGCATGTGTCTCTAAACTGTGATTTCCATTCCACATAATTGTAGAGAAGAATTGTGTCTCTTGTTTTTTAGTTTGAAATCTTGAGAAATTGTAGTTTCTATAAAATTTATACATGGTATCAGAGCCTTGAAATCATATTAAAACCAATATTTTGAATTCCCCCCTCATAAATTTCGCATTTGCGGCTTCATTGTAGCAATTTTTTCTTCATATTCGGGGGAATGTATTTCAATAGACTGAGATTGGAGTATGAATTGGAGGGAAGTTTGAATTTATGAGCTTGGAACAGATTCAAGATCATCACAAGTGCCCAAGGAGAAGCATTCTAGAGTAACCAAAATATTGACAAGTGGGCAGTCATTGAAGTCCTCATGTATAGTGATCATTGAAAAACTAATGAGCTGTTAGGAGATAGAGTTGATGGAGCTCTAGTTCAAGGCAGATCCAAAAGACCTTATGTACAAAATTTTTAATGGAGCTAGAAGGATGCGATTGGGAATATCAATGAGCCAATTTTTAGTGACACAAAAATGAGTTGTGATCATTGATACTGTCAGATTGAGGAGCAAAGAGATTTCCCATAGGGATATTGAGACTCAGAGGGAGTAACCCTATGGAAGCTAGTACTTATAGATTTTGGGAGATCAGACTCATTATTGCAGTAGTTATAACAACAATGTGCAAGAAAAAACCAAGCAATAATAATAGTAGTATTAGTACATTAGACTTCACCATGCATGTAGCGATACCTCTAGCAGTGAGGTGGGGCGATGTAGAGCCTTAGTCCTAGAGTTGCAGATATTTGGGAAGGGTCCATTGAGGTGTCCTCCTCATGGATCAGTACCTTGCTACATGGGCCAAAAATGTTTAGTAACATAAGGATCAATGTTAGTTGGTGCAGTTAGATGTTGAGGAGCACAAAGGAGTGTTGATAGCAATGCAAGAGGAATAATGTAGAATCAACATCAACACAATATTCCTAGTAGACAATTGCAAAGACACAATTGATTCAGTGTTTTTAGATGCTTCTCAGCTGTAGTTGTTGCAGTAGAAACAACAATAGTGAGAGGTAGTTCTATAGTACATCCCACAGATGTTGGGTAGGGGTGGTACAAAAATCCATTTCTTGCTAAGAGGGAATGTTAGAAAGTGTAACAAGAAAGGCTTGATTTTACTTTAGCCTTAGTCAAATTGAGTAAATTGAATTTCCACATCAGCAAGATAACTTGGAGGTAGTTAACTAGTGTGACATGGATCTTGTCACTCAGTTAACTCAGTAAATTCAAGTTAGTGGGATTGGATTTCAGTGATGCATGTGTCAATTTAGTTCAATTATTTTCAGTTGTACTTAGTTAATTGACCTCTAACTATTGGTAAAGTCAGTTGAAGGTCAGTTGTGTTGTGGGACAACTGATTATAACTCAAAGATCTATCAATTAACTAATCAATCATCCCAAAATAACTCATGTATGCATGGAATTCAAATTTCTCAATTGAGGTGGAGGCAAAGGCTATTGTAATAGTTAGTGTATATTAGTTGAGTGTACAATTGTTGCATGCATGAAGTTGATCAATCCTTGGGAATTTTGCAGGAAATAGGGACCTTTCCTATTGTTTAGGAGCTCAAATTAGCTCAAAATTGTACAAGGAAATATGAGGATGGAAGAGGCAGAAATTGGATAGATGTTGGCTAGATATCTTTGATTTAGCAAAGAGAACAATTATTCTTTTGCAGGTTGTGCTAAGAGCTGGAGCATGCAATTGTAATAGTTTCTTTAGTCAGTTGATTAATGTAAAGATGCTTGAGAGATTTTTCCCAGTTGTGTTCCCCTATAAATCACTTTGTACTTGTAGTTTTGTTTGTTGCATGTCTATGCATGTCTCTCTAAATTGTGATTTCCATTCTGTATAATTATAGAGTAGAATTGTGTCTCTTGTTTTTCAGTTTGAAATATTGAGTAGTTGCAATTACTATCAAATTTATACAATATTTAGATTAATTATTTTTCATAATTTCCATCTGACATTTAACTTTACCATTGCATTATTAATTCATTATCCATCTAGTATTTAGTAAAGAGTAGATAAATCTCAACACATAAGAAATACAACAACACATAAGAACACTGGGATTTTAGGTGGAAACCGAATGTGGGAGAAAACCTCTGCTACTGTCATCTCTATCTTCTTCTCTTATTATAAAGAAATTTTTTCTTACAATTTTTTACTAGTGTATACTCTTACTAGCACGCAGGCTCCTACCTGCAGGAGGCTACAATCTTTACTCGTTCTCCAACACCCACTGTAAGAGAGCTACTACACCCTAATCTCATTAAATTACTCATACCAGAAGGGAGATCCTACCCCCTCATTGAAGGATACAACCCTCAGCACTTAGTAGACCACGTTTCATAATATTTCATACTTGATCCACCTGTCACAAATACACATAAAAAATGCATACCACCTTTCACAAATTTTCAAACCGGACGCACACCCAACAATATGCTCAATACCAATTAACCAATCAGTGATACTGATCTACCAATCATGCTAATACCCACACTGTCATAAAAAAACTAATATATAGTCATTAAAAACGTTGATCAATTTCACCTCAAAATATATATGCAACTATTATGAAGCATATCCGTGTATATACATGATTCCTGTGCATAAAAACTTCATATAGATCT
This sequence comes from Pinus taeda, assembly GCA_000404065.3. Taxonomy (NCBI): domain Eukaryota; kingdom Viridiplantae; phylum Streptophyta; class Pinopsida; order Pinales; family Pinaceae; genus Pinus; species Pinus taeda. Next base: position 9,601 of record APFE031336707.1, on the reverse strand, counting down.
AAAATCACTAAATATTGACAAGCTGAATTACCATACCAAATAAATGAGTAAAAATACTGAATCACTGCAACAACCAATCACAAATATATCAAAAATGCATCATTGAATACCCAATCACATTGTTGCAATATTATTACTGATTAATAATCAAGCCATAACCAAATCAATTCAATCAACACTGTAAATTACCATCCATCCTGATCAAGAAATCAATGATAAACAACAACAAATAATACAAAATTCATCAACCAAGAAGCAATTGAAAACCCTAAAACATATACATGATTTCCATTAAATAGATCTGCATATATATGCGTTTATCATGTATACGACTTGTGTACAAATTTCAAATCACCAAGAACTTCTTAACCAAACCATTTTTTTCAAGTCAATCACATCTCTAATCATCATACTCATCAGTTAGCATCAAATCAACTATCATCAACCCATATCAAGAAGCAAAATATTATCTCATAATATATACATGACTATATTAAAACAAATCCGCGTATGTACACAACATTTCTGAAGCAAACTTGCGTACAAATATTAAACTACTGAACCAAACCTTCGATGCATACATAACATACTTTCTACATAATTTATTATCAAAATCACATATCACTACATAATTTATTATGAAAATCACATATCACTGCAAACACATTTAGATCATATCATCACTATAACCATAGATATTTTATTGTTTTCTACTCAAACATAAACATACCAATCAAGTATATCCATTAGTTTTCAATGCACTTTCAGATCTATCACATCTGAGCCTTCTCCTTGCTCCCTACTGCACACCTATTTCACATCAGACCAAAAATAAATAATCCATTACATTGCACAATTATCTCCTTGATCTCCTTCTCCTTATATAATTTTTTCCTTTGCCAATACCACAAGAAAATCCCTTGGTAATGCTATTGGAATTTGTAGATAGGATCGAATATATATTGCCAAGAAAATACTATGGATAATTACCATGGCTATAGCTACTTGTTTCGTCTTTCCATGGTTTAGATTATGTATGTGACTTTTATTCGTAGAACTTGTGTATGCACGTGACTATTCTTCACAAGGGTAGCTTATACTTTTCAAACTTTATGCTTTCCATCTTTTCTCAAGTGAAACCCATAATATCAATCATGTCATCTGCAATAGTTCTATAATCATGAAGGGAAACTCATTATGTTATAAAACGTTGACATCAAGGACATATTTAACATGTAGGTTTCCATAAAGGACAACATATTAGCCATAATTCCAACAATCTCCTCCTTTGGACTTGATGGAAACCACTTTGGTGTTTGGAAACCACCTGCAAACACCGAGTCTTCTCTCCCATTTTGACATCAATGGAAAATGGATGAACTTGGCTAAATGAAGTGCTTTCCTTGGTGCTAACTATGTCATGTATGTTCCTAATCACAATCACTTCATCAGATGCAACATCAGTAATATAAACATCACCAAAAGAACAACATATGGTATGATCATTAATGTACACATGCATAGCTCCCCCGGAGATCATATGCCAATAATCTTGTGGACATGATAGTCATTATATATTCTTTATGAGGTTGTGTAACTCACATTTACTTCTTCAATCCTTATTAAAATCATGCATTAAGTACAATAAACTGTAGTAGGGGCTAGACCTCTTACTCATGTTTGGATTTTTCTTTAGTACATATAAATCGTCTAAATTTGTGAATCCTTCTTCTATAGTTTTTTCTAGTGTCTTCTTCTATAATTTTGCATCCAGTTGATGTAAATACAATTACATGCCCTTTATTAGCTATTTGACTTACACTTATAATTTTGTCAACCCATTAACCAATAGTACATTATTTTCTTTTGTATTCTTAATATCAACATCAACATTACCCTTACCTAGAACCTTTGCAGATGTACCATTTCCAAGAATAATCTTACAACTCTTGTTTTTGAAATAGGTGAATTTGTTCTTATTTCCATACATATGATGAGAAAATCCATTATCAATGTACTATTGATATTCTTCTTCAAATGCATAGAAAAATTCCACACCTTACGTTTTTTTCTTCTTTCTGCTTAATATGAGTAGTGTCGGTGGATCCATGTTATTTTATTTGGAGAGAGTCTACTTGTTGTCTGAATGAATTCATTGATTTTCTCCTGCATTCTTTAGCTACATGTCCAAACTTGTTACATGTATAACAACTTTCATGACTAGAAAAGGGAGCAGAAGAGTCATAATATTTCTGCTTCATATTTCTCCTATTATAATTAATATCTTTGTGACCAAACATATTGCAAGAAAAAAAATATCCCTTAAATAAATTTAGTACCTAGGAGCTAATGATATTCCTGTGAATCTACTTCTGCAACTGGTTGCAATGTGTCCAAAGTTACGACAGATAAAACATTCAATCACATTGTTTAACGGAAAGAATCGATTGTTGTTTCTATTACTGGGAGCAAATGATTTCATTTGAAAATTTTATTTCTTTGGTTGCTGGTTTGGTTGAGTTCTTAATTCTTTACCAAGTTTTTTAGAGTTTTCTTTATTAACCTCATAATTGCTTGCACAAGCTTGTGAGCCAGATTTTCCTTTTACAGTTTCATGAAAACCAAGACCATATTTAATGGAGCGATACCTTTGACTCTTAAGAAGGTTATCCAATATCTTTGAGCTATATTGAAATCTCTATTGCTTATCCTTTTCTGCTAACTTACCTACTAGTATACTTACTTCAACCTCTTTTTCTCGTTTTTCATTTTCCAATTGAGGCCTCGACTTGGTGATCTCCTTCTTAAAATCATTTTCTGTTCTGTAAATACTTGAAGTATCTACTCATATCATTATTTGAATTTTCAAGATCATATTTGAGAGAGATGATTTCTACTTCAAGTCATTCACAATAACTGGCTCTTACTTTAGGCTCTTTGATTGCTGCATCTGCTTCAATTTTTGTTGCCTCTTGTAGCTAGTAGATTTTATTTCCAGGTTTATTTCTTAATGAAGCTACTTCATCCTTTAATATCTAATTTGATATTCCTTTTCCTTATATTTATTCCTCATTCCTTCTTCAATTTTTCTTCCTTCTTATAGCCAAGTCTTTAACTTGTTGATCTCTTATTTGTAGGTATAATCCCTTTTATAAAAAAGTTGTACTAAATTTTGATGATCTCTATTCTCATTTGAGAGCCTTTTAAATTCTAATTCTAGAGCCATTATATTTGAATCTAATTACTTTGCATAATGATTACCTTCACTTCTACCCATGAGAGTAATTTTAGTTTATTTATTATCACCATCACTTCATGTATAAGGAAACATACTACAATTAGAACAAAATCCAATACTCGATGATTCTTGATCACTATATTCATTATCCTCTTTATTCTTGACCAATAGAAGATAGGGTGAAATGACATTTGATATATCACTTTCACTACCATTGTTTTCCTGAAATGACTTCTTCCTTTGAGTTTCCTTCTTCTTTTTCTTCTTTCCCATTGTCCATGATCCACTCTCAAGCGGTTAAGATTCTACTGGAGCGACCTGATCTAATACCAATTGTTATGAAAAGAAGTAATGAGTGGTGGGGGGGGGGGGGGTGGGGGGTGGGGATGGTGAACCAATATTTTTTAATTCTCTTTTAAATTTCAATTTCAAATTCATAATTTCATTACTATTATTCAGACAACGCCGCATGTGTAACGCGTTCTTAAGTGAATTAAAAATCGCCTATATCTAGGTTACTTATTTTTCATAATTTCCATCTGATGTTTAAAGTTACCATTGCATTATTAATTCATTATTCATTTATTATTAAATAAATAGAATGTAAATATCAACACATAAACAACACAACAACACATAAGAACACCGATATTTTAGGTGGAAACCCAATGCGGGAGAAAAAAATAATTTCTATCATCTTTGTCTTCTTCTCTTACTATAAAGAAAATTATTCTTACAATTTTTAACTGGAAGAGACTCTTACCAGCATGTAGGCTCCTACCTATAGGAGTCTACAACCTCCACTCATTCTCTAGCACCCATTAGAAGGGAGCTACAATCCCCTGATCTCGTTTATTGCCTCCTACTAGAAGGGGTCTCCTACCCCCTCACTCAATGCTACAACCCTTTGCACTCTTTGGACCATGTTTCATAATATTTCATGCTGGATCCACCTATCTCAAATACACATCAAAACATGTAAGCCACCTTTCATCAAATTTTTAAATTGGATCTACACCCATCAATATGCCCAATACCAGTTAACCAATCACTGATACTTATTAACCAATCATGCTAATACCCACACCGTCATTAACACAAAACTAATATGTAGTCATTACAAGCCCTGATCAAATTCACTTCAGAATACACACATGAATGTTCCAAAGAATATATGCATATATACACACTTCTTGTGCATAAAACATGCATATAAATCTCAAATTACTCAACACTTCAAACTGAATAACTGAACCATTGAATCACTGAGTAGAAATACTTAATCATTGGAACAACTATATCAATGATGAATCACTGAATACCAAGTCACACCTGCAATATTATCACTGCTCAATAATCAAGCCATAACCAAATCAATTCAATCAACACTATCAATTACCATCGATCCTCATTAAGACATCATTGAAAACCAACAACAAATAATACATAATTCATCAACCAAGAAACAATTGCAAACTATAGAAAATATACATGACTTCCATTAAATAGATCTGTGTATATACACATTTATCATGTACAAGACTCACGCATACATTTTAAATCACCAAGAACTTCTTAACCAAGCCATTATGTTCAAGTTGATAACATCTTTAATCATCTCACTCATCATTTAGCATAAAATCAACTATCATCAACCCTGATCAAGCAACAACATATTTTCTCAGAATATATACACGACTATATTGAAACATATTCGCGTATGTACGTGAAATTACTGAATAAAACTTGTGTACAAATATTAAATTACTGAAACAAACCTTTGGTGCATACATTGCATACTTTCTGCATATTCTACTACGAAAATCAGATATTGCTGTAAACACATTCAAATCATATCATCACTATAACAAAAAATCTTGTATTGTTAGCTACTCAAACATAAATAGACCAATCAAATATATCCATTAGTTTTCAAAGAAATTTTAGACCTATCAGATCTGAGCCTTCTCCTCACTCCTTGGTGCCCACGTGTTTCAAATTAGATCACACATGAATAATCCATTACATTGCAAACTTAGATCCTTGATCTCCTTCTCCTTATATATCTTTTTCCTTTGCCAATACAACAAACAAATATCTTGGTAATGCTGTTGGTATTTGCAGACATGATCAAATAGATGTTGCTGACAAAATACTATGGGTAATTACCATGGTAATAACTCTTTCTCTTGGTTTCCTATTTACCATGGTTCGGATTATGTACGTGACTTTTGTACACAAAACCTGCGTATGTACGTGCTTATTCTTCACAAGGTTTGTGTATAGTTTTCAAACTTTATGATTTCCATATTTTCTTAGGTGAAACCTATAACATCAGTCATGTCATCTTCAATAGTTCTATACTCATCAAGGGAACCTCGTTATGTTATAACTGGGTTGACATCAAGGACATATTTAACATGTAGGTTGCCATCAAGGAAAACACATTAGCAATAATGTCAACAATCTCCCCCTTTTGATCCAGGTGGAAATTAGTGGCTACCCACCTATTCCACTTGGACCCCCACCACTATCTCTTATTTTTTCAGTTTCCTTAAATGTAGCACAATTTACTATTTTTGGCAGTTTTTTGGGTCCTAAATTTCCAGAGTCATTTTGAGGTCCTAAACGATGTTTTTTTTGGAAAACTGGGAAAACATGAATTTTTGATTGATGTTTGCATTCAAAAGTTGTAGTCCTCGAATAGATATTTCTAACGAGGTATTGTGCGCTTCAAACAAAGATCGTATGCCAAAGTTACAACCTTCAGAAGTTGATGTACCAATTTATCCAAACGGGGCCCATAATTTTGGTGCTTTATCTCCTAGGGTTAGGTTTTTGGATCTTTAGGGTTTTCCATTGTTTCTCAATAATAAATAGGCCTTTGAGCCTCATTGTAACACAGTTCAAAGGTAGGTAGCTACCACATCTCTCCTCAGAGATAAGTTACCATCGCTAGAGCTAATTTTATTTCCTTTATTTTTGTACGCACATTTTAGTATTTGAAATTAATGAAATGAGGTGTTGTTTCTACTACATTACTGTATTTATGGTTATATCTATAATTTTTTGCATTCTTGTTTATGTTTAGACCAATTATATCAGAGCAGTGTGCTCTTTCTCTATTTTTCTTTACATGTCCCCAATGAGGTTGGGATATAAGGAGTTAGGGCTCGAACTAGTAGAATTTTTGCAAGACCAGCTTTGCAAATCTCGACGACCTCCCATGGCGAAAGAGAAGAAAGGTGAGGGGGTAGGAGATCCTTTCAAAATATTTCTCAAAGAATCCCTTGGGCAACAAAGGAATGTGATGATGGAAAAATTTTCCTAGATCCTTTAGCGACTACCTAAAGGCAACACATCCCCTTCCAATAGCTACTTTGGAAGTGCAACACCCTATAAGGTACAACTTAACTTTGACATCCCCATATTTGAAGGTTATATAGATGTAGACACCGTAGATAAATGGTTAAATATGCTAGAAGGATATTTTCCTGTTCTTGATTTTTCCAGCTGGAAAAATATTACTTTTTCACTTTTCAAATCCAACCCCCACATCAAGGACTGGTGGGGAACCTACTGTGAGAAGAAGGATGAAAGTACACCTTCACTATTTTTAACCACACCCACTTGGAATTTGTTCTTGGATGAAATCAAGGAACAATACTACTATGCCTATATGCCATCAAGGATAAATACATAAAGTGGACCACGCTATGGCATTGAAGGGACCAAGACGTGCAAGAGTTTACCAATGTTTTTCATACCCTTTGCACGAAGTTGGGTATCAAGGATTTGAATGACATTTGGTACTCAAGTAGCATGACTACCTACATAGGTACTCCAGGATGAGATGGAGTTCCTGGACATCTCCTCGCTTAGCAGGGCTTATCGATACAATGTTAAGATTGAGGACAAATTTAAACATAAGAAGTGAGACTTTGGATTTGTGAATTCGAAGCAAGGGAAAGACACCCCAAACCAATGAGTAAAGGACAAAGCCAAGTAAAGGACAAAGCCAAGGTGGAGTGACAAAGGAAAAACCATTGAATTTGCAAGCAGAGAACAAAATCATGAAGACAAAGAAGGACACGGGAAATTGGTGTGAGTTCTGTAAGAGCTCCACTCACAACACGAGTGAGTGTTGGGGCAAGCAGTCACTAGTGGCTGAGTTGAACGCTTTCGAATCAGACACATGTTTTGAAATTGAGTTAGAACTCGATAAGGGGAATGGAAAAGGAAAGAAAATCATTAATACAGAGCCCAGTTCCACCAAGGCCACCACTAAGATCTAGAAGAATGAGCCTGAAGATCCATAGGAGGGGGAACACCTCTTCCACTCATAGATGTGAGTGAAGGGTTCTCCAATGAAGTTCATTATCGACAACTAGAGCAAAAAGAACCTCATTTTAGTAGAGGTTGTGAAGCAGATGGGCCTACCAACTATAACACATCTGCAACCATACACCATCAGGTGGCTTCACCTAGGACGAGATCTCTATGTCAGGAAATAGTGCTGCCTTCCCTATTGCATCAAGCCCTTCACAGATGAGGTATTATGTGATGTTTCCCCTCTTGAATTTTGTGATGTATTATTAGGAAAACCATACTTGTGGAAGCGACATGCTGTATTTGAGTCTAGTCCTTGCTCTGTGATTATTACTTTGGGCAATAAGTTGTACAAGATACCGGAGGTAGCCCCACCTATCACCATCTCTTTGATCACTATAAATAAATGCAATAAGATCATTTCAAAGACGAGGAAATTTGTTTTCCCACCCTCAGAGAAAGAAGAAGGTTATGGCCACGACTTCCAGATAGGGCTCCTCCGCACAGAAGCAGCATATAGACAAGGTTTTGGAGGAGTACAGGGGAATTTTATCCTCACCTATAGGGGCACCTCTGCACTATTAGGTCAAGCACTCCATCGATTTGACCTTGGGCACACCACTACTCAATGGACCAATCTGATTTGTTGAAGAAATGGCACATCAGGCCAAGCTCATTACCTTGTGGGAGCCTGATTGTATTGGTACATAAGAAGGATGGGACCTAGAGATTTTATATATCGGGTGCTGAACAAGATCAATGTACAGAATAGGTACCCAATCCCACATATTGATGACCTTCTCAACCAACTAAACGGGGAAACATATTTCAGCATGATCAATTTGAAGTCCAGTTATCACCAACTGCCTATAGAACTCTTCGATGTGTGGAAAACTGCCTTCAAATAGAAGGAGGGCCTTTTTGAATGGCTGGTCATGCCTTTTGGGTTGATGAATCCCCTCACAAAATTAATGAGATTGGTGGATGACATATTGTGAACCTTCACCAATGCATTCGTGGTGGTGTATCTAGATGACATATTGATCTTAAGCCAGAGTTGGGAAGAGCACATCCACCATATTTGATAGGTCCTCCAAACCCTGTGATAACACAAGATGTGTACCAATTTGGAGAAATGCAATTTTGGCATGACCCAGGTTCGATATATGGGGTATATCACTGATGATCAGTGTATGCATGTGGATCCAACTAAGATACAAGTCATTCAGGGTTGGTTAGTGCCAACCACTCTAATAGTGCTTCATAACTTTTTGGGTCTTGCCAATTTCTACCGTATGTTCGTGTTGGGGTTCTCTCATAACACTTGGCCTTTAAGTCAAGTCACCAAGGGTGGAGCGAAATCAAATTTCTTTTGGTTTGAAACCCAACAAAAGGTGTTGTCGAGTTAAAGCATCACCTCTGATTTTCACCAGTGCTCACATTACCAGAGCTGCATCAACCATTTGAGATTGAGACAAATGCCTCCTACTATGATATTGGTGCAGTTCTTACTCAATAGGGGCATCCTGTGGCTTATCACAGTGAGACACTTTTAGACACAGTCCGAAAGTATCCCACGTATGACAAAGAAATGTATTCCATTGTGTAGGCCCGCTGTTAATGAAAACATTAGATTTTGGGGAAGGAAACAACCATCCACACAGACCACCGACCCCTGTAGTTCATACAGACACAAGGGAAGTTGTGGAATGATCACCATCATAAATGGTCCACATACATGCAACAGTTCCATTTGAACATTAAGTACAAGAAGACTAGCACTAATAATGTTGTATACTACCTCAGCCGGCCACCAGTCATGGCGCTGATCACTATGCTCGACTCCAGTGTGCACAAGACTTTGGGGTGGTTGCATCTTTACAAGAACTATCTAAAATTTGACTACACATACCAGACACTCCTGGAAGGTAATCAAGTTCAAAATTTTCACCTCCAGGATGCACTGTTATGCCACCTTGGACACATATGTGTTCCTTCAAGAGAGTGTGCCAATATGATTTGGGAGGCACACTA